>JBBFKN010000024.1:0-277500 GCA_039654755.1 Calcarius lapponicus | reverse complement strand
TGAGCTCTGCCTCCCCTGTGATCAGCCCTGCTCCCTTTGGCTGGGCCAGGATTGTCTCTTGCCATGGCACCAGCCCAGGGGATGATGCCCAAGCCCTTGGGACAGTTCCTGCTGCACAGTTCCTGACTCCCACATCAGCCCTTTGCTGGCTGTGCAAAGGAGGCACCAGAGCCCTCTGTGCCCAGGAGCTGGGAGCACAGCTTGTGCCCCACAGCATGGCTGGCAGAGCTGAGCTGAGGCTGCTGCTGCCCATCTGGCATGGATTATTCACACAAGTGTTTACAAACACTGCTGCTGCTGCAGAATCACCCAGGCTGGCCCATCTGCAAAGCCCTGTGGCCTTGCTGGGTGTTCAGGTGGGACATCCCAGAGCAGCTGCTGCCCAAAACTGATCCATCCCACTGCCTGCCATGGCCCAAGGCACAGGGAGATCCCTGCAGGGAGGAGTCATTGCAGCTGCCAGGCACCACCCAGGGCAGCAGGCAGCCTCACACTAAAGCAATGCCAGCATCAGAGCAGACATTCAGACCTTTTTTCTCTGCTCTACCCCAACAGGAGGTAGGTGGGGGATGTCCCAGAGACAGCCACAGATGTGCCCACCCAGCTCCCAGGGTCCTCACTTGAAGGTCAGGATGGCAGGCATACGAGATCCAGCCACACTGAACTGGAACTTGTCATGACCCAGGACATCCCTCTGGCTGTCCTGAGCAGCCCAGACCCCTGCCAGGGGTTTCAGAGACTTGGCACAGAGCCCCAAATGCCTGTGAGTTTGATTATGACCTGTGGAGCAAATTACCAACCTTGTATGAAGATCAGCAAGCCACAGTAAGTGTTCCCAGCCAGCCTGGATGGGGCTTGGAGCTACCTGCTCTAGGGGAAGGTGCGCCTGCCCAGAGGCCTTTAAGGTCCAATCCATCCTTACTGTGATTCTATGGTTTCCATCCCATGCACTTAAAGGAGCTTTGAAATCCATTCAGTGAAGGCACAAAGCTCATATACAGAGTTGGGCAATTGCCAAACTCCCTGGCCCAGTAGCACAGGACTTTCTTGCCAGAGTCCCCAACTCCTGACACTCAGCACTGTGTTCAATTTCCAGAGACAGAGCTGCAAGGGGTCAGTTCCACACAGGGAGAGAGGCAGCTGCTGGCCAAGGGGGCTCCTTCTACCAACACCCTGGGCTCAGTGGGGTTCAGGCACCCCCAGGCACCCCTGCCCTGCTGGTGTCTGGGCACTGGGAGGGGATCCAGGCTCAGGGAACACATTTCCAACTCAGCTCCTGCTGCCTGATGATGGATCCATGTCAAATGGACCCATCTTGGAGGTCAGGGGCCTGGAGGGGCTTAGTGCTTGTTCACTAAAGCTGTTCTGCACTGGAGCTCTTTGGCCTTTGAGGGAATGCTGGCAAAGCCACGGCATGAAAACCACTCCCTGCACTGTCTGGGTTGTTCTGGGATCCAGACACAGGATTCTGAGCCCTGGCCTAGCACGGGAGACTCCCTGGAAGCTGCAGGGCCAGGGGGGATGTGCCAGCACTGCCCTGCTGACCAGGGACTCTTCCCAGCAGTTCCATGGGAGCCCAGGGGGCTCAGGCTTGCACCATGGCTTCACTGAGGGGGAGAGAAGCAGGGCAAAGGAGCTGCACCTGAGATGCTGCAGTAAGCCAGACTTTGATACTCCAGTGCTTCCAGAGGTTTGAAGGTCACCCTGATTTTGGCCAAACAATTCGGCCCAATTTCTCCCTACAACAGAAAGAGACAGCAAAACACTTCTCTTCAAACTTCTCATTTCTTGTTTTCAACCACAGTCCTGTAAGCCTTTATTTTGAGCATCAGTGATGAGAGAACAACACAAGGAGCCCAAGGAAACACTCCAAACCCAGCTCAACACAGCTCTCAATGCTCAGCTGATCAGCTCCCTCTCCACAATGTTCCTACTGCTCTGACAAAGGCTCTTGGTCACATCATGCTGTTGTCAGCTACAGTGGGATGCAACTGCCACTGTGCACTGGTGGCTCTTCACAAGAAGAGAACATGATCCCTGCCCTAGGTTGACTATATGATGCTTTTATCCCCAATTGTCTTGTTCTGTTTATGCTGAATAATAAGTGTTGCACCTTTAAGACTTGTTGCAGAGAGTGAAGGGGGTAGAGAAGAAGCAGCAGGAGTTTGTTTTCAGACACTGCACTCGCTCCTCCACATTCCTGCTCTGGACTGTGTTGTCTGCGGATGGACAGACAGCGGGACAGAGCTCTCCTTTGCTTTTAGTTAGTTTTAGCTAGCTGAGGCAAGGAAGTTCCCTGGACTGTGGGTATTTTTTCCTTTTCTTTGGACCTGTTTAAACCTGCTCTGGACTGAACATCCAGAAGAGCACTGGCAGCTGCACCTGTGGCCCACCGGGCCGGGCCTGGGCCGCAGCATTTCCAGCACCGGAGCGACTGATCAGAGCCTGAGTGAGCTGAGCTGCAACCCGGGGAGGGGACTTTCTCAGTTTGTCACCTCTTTTGGAGCAGCAAGGGGTTTTATTGGTTAATATTGTTTAGGGTTTATTGTTTAATAAACAGGTTTTTTCCACTTCAAGGAGGTCTTTTCTCCAGGACCGGTTGGGGGAGAGGCTGATTGAATCTGCTTTCCTAGAGGAGCCCCTTTGGAGGCTCTCTCCCAAATTTGCTCTGAACCAGAACCTTGGAAATAAAAATATTAGTTTACCTGTTTTAAAAGAAAGCAGAGGCTGGCATTATTCTAGGGTTTACTCCAAGATGAGAAGGGATGTGCAGACACCAGGCACTCATCATCTCTCACAATGCCAGTACTCAGAATCAGGGCTCTGGTTGATGGGAGCACGTGGTGGTTTGCTTGCACAAACAAAAAAGAAAAAGGTTTTCTGTGCCTGTCTGCAGGAGAATTTAAAAGGCCCATTTCAACCTTCCACCCTTGTGTCCAGGCTCACAGAGGACACTGGAAGGGACACTCAGAAATAGTGCAGGGCGTGCTTACAGGAGGGGATTGGCATTTCTATGATTAGCCTTGGGCTGAATTTGACCTCATTTTCCCAGCAAACCATTGCAAGCTTCAGGTCAGAATGTGGCCTGGCAGTGCCCCAACAGCCTCTGCTGAACCCCATGTGTCAGGGGAGCCCCTACCTACAATACCTGCTCCCTGTGACACTGCAAGGGCATGCACGGAGTGCCCTTGAGCTCGAGCCCTGGCACCACAGCTTGGCCTTGTCAGGCTCCCAGCCCTGCTTTGAGCCTCCAGGGCAGAAATGCTTTTAGCATTTGGCATTTTTAGGTGAGCCCTGCAGGTGCACCAGAAACTCAATGTCCTCCCTCCCAGCACATCGAGCCAGCTGAGGATCTGCCGAGTGACCGCATCCGGGGGTAGAGTGGGTGGGAGGAGTAAGAGGGGGAGGAGGACGAGGAGGAAGAAGAGGAGGAAAATGAGGTTCTCACCTATCACTCACCATTGGCTCAATGAAAAAAATGTCATCGGAGAACAGCATGGGGTCTTGGTGCAACTTTGCCATCTCCCCCGGGAGCCTCAGGAGGGCAGCGCGATCTTCACCAGAGCCCTTCTCCTTCCCTGTTTCTTTCTCCTCCATTAAGTTTTCCAGCCACAGCTCTCTCCGCGTCCACAGGAATCGACGCTGCCTGCAGCCACAGGAGAGACAAAGCCAGCAGACCGTTTAATAAGCCACATATTGGCAGAGAGAAGTGTGAGTGCAGGAGAGCAAAGCACTTGGGGAGGAGCAGCAGTGTGAGAGATGAGTAATGCGATGATTTATGGAAAAGCAGGGAGCCCCAAGGCAGGGAATGATTGGCATCTGACCCCATTGATTCACAGTGCTGAACAGCTGCTTTATTAAACTATATTATATTACATTGTACTACACCATATTAAAGATGCCTACTAGACTTCAAAGAATACTAAAGAACACTAAAGAAAACTGTCTCCAGACAGTGAGGACACAGCTTTTTCCAATTGGCCAAGGAAACAAAACAATACTCAGCAGAATCCAACTGACAAATCACTTCAGGTAAACAATCTTCCTAACACATTCCACATGATAGAGATAAGAATTGTTTTCTTTCTTCTCTCTGTGCTTCTCCAGGAAAAAAACCCTGAGAGAGAGCATTAACTGTTTCTGTTCAGAGAATGTGAATGCCACAATGATTGACTCTCACAATTAACAGACAAATATCATGTATAGAAGTTAAGAAAAAAAAAATTATCCCCTGAGTTGTTATGAAAGGACAGTTGGGGTTGGGATATTTGGGAGGGTTGGCTTGTCACTACAGTGACATCTGACCTCCAATCAAGATTTGAGGAAGTAAACTCCACCACTGGATGGTGAAGAAGGAGTCGGTGGACAGAATTTTAGGAGGGGCTAAAGGGTTAAAAGGCAAAACCTCCATTGTGTGGGTGAGCACATGGTGGGGAAAATCCTTTGCTCCCAACACCATAACATTTTCTCTATTCGGTCTTCTGTTGTATTTTTGATAAGGTTTAACAAACCTTTCTGAACTTATGAAAAGGGAGTGGCTATTTCTCAGAAGCAGCAGCTCCCCAGCAAGGGCTGACCCCAAGCCATGGGGGTCCCAGATGGATCAGAGGATAACTTGTTGTTCACTGGCCCAGCAGGGAGTTTTACTCCACACCTGCAAGCTCAGGAGAGGTTTCCAAAGTCTCTTTTCCCAGTGCCCCTCAAGAGAACCTCCTGGCTCAAAGCCTCTGCCAAAACTGAGGGAGAAGTCACCAGCCACTTCAAGTGGCTTTTCCTACCACTGGGCTGCTGGGGGAGACAGATAAAGGTCATGGAGCAGGACTTCCCTGGGAAGGGGAGATGGAGCTGGGTTGCAGCTACATGCTACCAGCAATGTGAAAAATGCATATTATATGATTGGCTTTTCACAAATATGAAAATAAAACATTGGTCTGTTCTGTTTCAGTCTCTATGCAATATTGCATAGGGAAATGTAAGATAACAGCAATTAGAAATCAATCAGATAATACACATAACCAATAATACATCTGAAATCATACAGTTATCAATCACTACAACACTGAACTGTCATCCCAGAGTGTGCGACAGCTGATGAACCTTAAAACAACAGAGAACTGGAGAACTCTTGTCCAGATTCATGTTTCTCCAAACTCCCTTTGAAAACTCAGGCTCAGCTGTCATATATGGTCAAATTGCCAAGCCAAAAGGACTTGAATACTTTTTGATGCAGAAAACATCTGGGCTGATTGCCAATCATTCCATTCAAGTAGAGCCAGAACTTGGCCAGAGTTCGAACTCCAATTGATGGATATCACTTAATACATTTTAAAACAAGACTCTTGAAAAGAGCAGTTATGAATAGGAAACCTTAGGATTAAAGATCAATCAAACCATTGAATAACTGAATCCCTCTGAAACTTCTGTCAGGATAGAAATTCCTCAAACACAGCAAACCTCTTGAATTCTCGGCTGAAGTACTCTATAATAACTGAAGAAATAATAACTGAAGAAAACCACAAAACTGGCAATTTGGATTTAAAAGAAACCCAAAAAACATGAGTACTTAAGAAACAAAAAGACAAGATTCCGAAGAGACGTGTCCTGTAGATGATCACACAAAGAGATAGTGAAACACAAGAAAGCTGGCTGTAAATATGACAACAATACCTTGATAATAATTCTTATCATAAATTCTGAGAATTCTCATTATATAATCAACTTATCAACAGGAAGTGTTTGAAGGAGTTATGACAACCTTTCTAAAGTATTCATATAGCATGAGTAACAATCCTTATAATTTATCAGTATCACCTATAAAATCCAAAAATAACAAAGGTTACAAACTCAATACCAACAAAACTCTGAACCATTGGAGAATCAGCTGATGACCCCACAGATAGGATCTGATTGATATTTGTCAAATGCTCTGTCTTCAGAGACATTTCAGGTAATTGAATCATTACTAATGCGTCTATCTTTATATGGTAGTTTCCCTCCCTGAGAGGCATTTTCACAATAGAGGATTTCCATCTGCATCATATTTGGAATAACAGTGATTTGCACTGGTTTCCCCTTTTTTCTGTATCTTGGGCAAAAGCCTGGTGCTTTCTCACTTTTCCCTGATTTTGGACAGCTTTTTTGCATGTCCATCTTTTGCATCTGAAGCCCGATCATCTGGTAAATGCTGTTTCTGTCACTTCTGTGGGACCGGACTGTTGAGGAGTTCGGCGCGCCCCACACAACATGCGCTGCACCCGCGAGAAATCTCCAGCGTGAGATTCCGATGGGGGCTGGAACTGTGCGCTGGCTGCTGGGGCTGGCTGCGTGGCCGGGGCCCGGAGAAGGGCCGGCACCTCGGGCGCCCCCGGCCCCGCCGCGTCTCCGCCGCTGCCCTCACGGAGCGCGGCTGCCCCGCCCCAGCCGCGCCTCCCCCGCGCTGCTCTCGGCGCAGGCGCGGCCTGGGGAACGCCCCCCGCCCGTGACCGGCACCGGCGCCGCCCCGAGCCCGCTCTGGCTCCGCCCAACGCCCGCGCCCGGCGCGCGCGCTCCCCGCTCGGCCGCGTCCGCGGAACGGGGCAAACCCCGCTGCGGCTGCCGGGACTGTGCGTCATCACCGGGCGCCGGTCGCGGTTCTGCCGCCGAGAAGCGGCTCTGCCCCGGGTTCCCGACCCCCTCCGCTCTCCTCCCCCTGAGAGTTCTGGGGTTTCTGGCCGTTCTGGGGACCCGTGGCACTCCAGGGACTCTGGAGATGATGCCAGTTCCTCCCACACCTGCCTGGCAGGGATTGGTTTTGCCCCTCCCTGGTCGGTAAGGGCAGCTGCCGCCTGCTGATGGCAGGATGGCTTCCCCATCCTCGGGAGAATACTTGCTGCCTGCTGATAGCTGGCAGACCCCGCGGAATCCCACGAAATTGCCTCTAATATTACCCGTGCTGGGGATAAAAGCTTCCAGGCCGTTTTATCTTTTTTCAGAGATTTTTACAGGGTGTGTGGCTGCCGTGCCCTGTAGGGCTGACAAGATGCTGGGTTGTTCCTGGGAGCGTGTCCCCCCCGTGTTCTCAGTTTTGACCTTTCTTACCAAAAGCCGAACCATCTGCAGGGTCAGTCCGGAGTTTGCCCTGGTCACTGTCCAGCAGCTCGCAGGTGAGGATTTTCCAGGTGCGCTGCTGCTCCTCCTCCTTCCGGGCAGAGCTTGAAACGAATCTTCTCGGCAGAGGTCGAGATGTTCTTTCTGGATTTTTCCCTTGGGAGTGCCTGTTTCCTGTCCTTCTCGGGCGGGGTTTCCGTGGCTGAAGGCTGCGGGGTGGCTGCTTGCCCAGAGCCCACCTGGGTGCCCTCTTGGAGCCCACCAGGGACACCAATTGCCAGGATCTCTGCTGGGCAGTGACCCCGAGGAAAGTTCAAAAGTCTCTTTTCCCAGCCCAGAACTTGAAGAAGGAGTCAGGGCTCTTCATTTCTCGGTCTCAAGGTTGTTTATTTTATCTCATCTATAAAAAACTTTCTCCTGCCCTGCCAAGGTCCCTCCAGCAAGACAGTTCCAGGCACTCTGCCTGCCCCAGGGGTGGTGTTATGTCTTTATACTAAAAACTACGTGTACAATGTTTACAATTACTTTCCAATACCCATCACCTATGTTAGACAGTGAGCTTCTACTCTAAACCAATCTCTAAGTGCCAGCATCACAGCAGAAGATGGAGGACAAGAAGAAGAAGGAGAAAGGCTGGACACACCCAGTTCCCTCCATCTTGCCTCCTGAACCCCCATACCAAAAACCCTAAAATCTACTTTTCCATCCCATGATAACTTCACTAATATTCTACTTAAACTGTTGTGGCCTGCTGATCTTCATACAAGGTTGGTAACTTGCTCCACAGTCATAATCAAACCCACAGGCATTTGGGGCTCTGTGCCAGGGTCTCTGAGACCCCTGGCAGGGGTCTTGGCTGCTCAGGACAGCCAGAGGGATGTCCTGGGTCATGACAAAAACCATTTCCTAGAACCCTTCAAGAGCATCAATTTACCTAGTCCACCCTAAAATGAAAACTAAGTTCTACTAAGATGTCACATTTTAAAGGCGCCAGTGGACTTTGCAAAACCCATCTCAGTGCCATGAAGCTCTTTTGTCACTTGGGTCATCCAGAGAACTGCCCTAGGCCAGCACAATTCTTACTCTAAATTTTAATCTAAATTTTAATGATGTTAAAGAATTCCTAAGTCCCTTCTAAGGAGCATGGAGCTGGGGAACACAGGACATTCCTCTTTAGGTTTCTATATTCCCACTCTGAGAATAGGCAAAGTGTTAAACTGACTCTAAGCAGCAAAAGGAAGATGAGAAAACAGCTGCACCCAAAGACATCCTGCACCTCTGGCCTGGTGCAGAAACATCAGCTGGCTCAGAACTCCCCTCTAACTTTGCCTGTCCAACCAAGTCAGGAGAAAAACAGTGCCAAGTGGCAGCAGGATGCTGTTGGAAAGGGCCTCTCTTTGTTTCCCTGCAAGGCTTCCTCCCTTCCATGCCATGTCCCAAACCCTTCAATAGGAACAAGCCTCCAGATCAGAACATGAACCCTCCAGATGCCAGCACTGAGATCAGACCTGCCAGGGCCTCAGCACTGCTGTTCAAAGCTCCCCACAAAAGCCCCTTTGGCACGGAATGGGTGCCAGCTGATAGAGCAAGCACAGGGACAGGCATGGAGACAGAGCCCCAGCAGTGTCACTGCCACGGGCTCTGGGCTCACAGCTCTGACTGCAGCTCGTACCTGCCCTGCACCAGCTCCTGCAGGCAGGTGTCCAAGTTCCCTGCAGCTCAGCATCCTCCTGCTGGCCAAGGGCACCCAGAGCCCAGTGTGCTGTGCCAGGTGGGCTCACGGGCACAGCACATCCTCTGCCCTGGCCCTGCAGCTGTGCCATGCTCACTTGTGCTCTGGGACAGCACACCTGCAAGGCTGCAGAGCAGAGGGGGTGAAAAAGCACTGTCTTTGCTCCAGCCCAGGGGCAGGCAGGGAAGCTGTTGCCAGTCAGGAAGGAGGAAAGCTCTCGGACCTCTTTGTTCTTCTGGTGTTTTCCACAATAATGAAACTCCTTCCACTCTAGCTAGAGATGGCTGAAGATCTATCAAGAGCCCTCTGTCACTTTCATCCTGTTCCCTGTGCATCTTCCCTTGGCAATGCTCAGGGATGTGCAGGGAGGGAAGCAGAGCCTGTCAGGCCTGGCTGCAGTGCCTGCCAGCAGTGCCAAGGTGGGACTGGCTGCAGGCTGCCTGCCCACGGCCTGGAGCCCAGCTCACAGCATGGAATGGGCTGGAGCCAGAGTGCAGGGAAAACAGTGGCTGTGGAGATCATTGTGTGCTTTGGCTTCTCCAGCCTCACCTTGTTCTTGCTGGGGCTGAAGCGGATGCGCACGGGGCGGACACGCCCGGTGGCACCAGACGGTAAAAATTGCTGGAGTACGAGAGCTGGAAGTAAGGGGAGCTCTCCATGGAGACCCTCACCACTTGAGGAACCTGCAGCAAAGACATTAAATGTAAGGGCCTGAATGAGGGATGTGGGACTCCAGGCAGCTCTCCAATATGCAGTTTATTCCATCCAAGAGGTTACAGCAGTCCAGGGTCGTGGGTGACAGAGCCTGTGCCTACAGATGTCAGCTCCAGCTGCAGGCAAGCCTGGAGACCCTTTAATTTTGATTACAATGCATTAGATACTTTTCTTTGCTGAGCATCTTCATACAGTAGAACCAATCTATACTTTAACTATTATCTACAGCCTATCATAACTACTATCATTACCATATTCATGTTACTATTCTCCAGTCACTAAAAGTTAGTACATTACAGTTTAAGCTGGAAGTTGTTTTTCAGTTTTCTTGCAGTGCAAAATTCTGAGACCCTTTTTCTACTTGCCACATCAGCAGGCTTGTTTGCCTGTGCTATCTTTCTTGCTTGGTAAAAACATCTTTTAGTTTGAGGTGGGTTTATCCTTTGTTCTAAGTCATAAAAGCCCATTCTAACTAACATACCCTTTGCCTTCTCGGTTAGCCAGTAAGACTAGCTCAGCAATTCTTTTCTTCTATATCAAAACTTTCATCCAACTCTATTCCTTCATCAGACTCTACATTTAAAAATCTTTCTGCTAAGCATCCATATCTGTGAGACCTTCTTGTCAAACTTTCATCCTTCCCAACAATGAAACAATGATTTTGCCACTTGTGGAAACAGGATGAGAGGAGACCTGTCCGTGCCCTGCTGACATCCCTCCTTGGCTCCTTTTCCAAAGCACTTTCAGCTGTGCAGGTACAGGCACATCATTCACACAGGTGAACTCAAATCCCTTCTGTCTGGCTCCAGCATTTTGGCCAGGAGCAGTTGGGCAGTGCCTGCTGGGAAGGAATGGCCAAGCAGGTCAGCAGTAGTAGGATGGAGACAGAGCACCTGAACCAAGCCATCTGTGTGGGAATCCACAAAATCAGAGGGTTTTGGGAAAGCTGCAAAAGGCAAGCCTCAGTGACAGCAGAACTGTGATTAGAGCTAAGCAGCAGCCATGAGATAAGTCAGTAGAAAAATTATTTAGACTGTAGAAAAGCAAGGACAAATAGAACAGTGATCTCTGTATTAACACTTGTCTAGAATAACTACCTAAGGTACAGGAAAGTTTGTCTAACAAAATATTAGGAAGTTTGAAGCTTAATAATGGAGCTCTGTGCATTGTGTTTTAAGGCTTACAAACAGGTACTGTATTCAAAATAGGCAAGCATTGTTTTAACCAAATGTTCGTGTGGTTATGGTGATTGGATAGAACTACTGTCAATATGCTTTTGCTTTGTGTGATTGGTCAAGAAGCTTATAAAGTAAGTTTGAACATCAAGTTCTTGGTCTGCTGCCTGGGATGTGAGCTGCTGGCATCTTCCCATTGTCATAACCATGTAATGAGGCTGGTGCTGAAAAATAAAACAGCTCAAGGCACGTTCCACAGCAGTTCTGTCCCGTTTGTGATTTGTACAAATACCCCTGGCTGGTGATAAACTCCATATTCAACAAGGTCAAAAAACCTGCTGGCTTCTGCCTGCACAGAGCCATGCAGTCATGTTCCAGAGGGGGAATGTGCTACCTGAAAGCAAACCAGCACATTGTCCCGGGGAAAGGAAGAAATTCCCTTCTAGCAGGTCAGGTGTGGGTAGGGCAGTTCGGGTGATAGAGTCAGGCAGGCAGAACCAGCAAGAGAGGAGACCAAACACTGTGGCTTTTCTGGGAATAAAAGCAAAACTGAAAAGCAGAAGAAGGAACACAGCAACACAACCCCTAAAACAAGGAGATGGCAAAGGGAATTTAAATGGGCAGTAAAGCAGCAAGGAAGAATCAGAAAACCACGAGAGCAATCAGCTTGCTGCAAGTGACAGAAACACTGACAGGCTGTGCCTATCACTGTGGGCTTCAAAGGCATTTTCTGCCTGGAGAAACAGGACCAGCACTAACTCACAGTGTGGTTCCAGTATGCAAAGCCAGTCTTGGCTCTCCAGGGGTTCTTGCTGCCTGTGCAGGCAAGCTGGGCTGCTGGGCATTCCTGCCTGCAGCCAGCAGGCCAGGTTCTGCCCTCTGGGATACACAGACACAGCACACATGCATTTTCTAGCACATAGATATCAACCCCCAAGCACCAAAATGCTCTCCAAAAGTCTAAACCAGATGATTTGGACTCCCTCCTGTCTCTTCCCACCAGCTCACTCTTGGCACAAGCTTTGTTTGAGAAAATGTTTCCCTGACTGAAATTCCAGTGGTCTCCACTTTCCTCTTTACAGTGGAACACAACTGCTGACATTTTTCAACTTTTTCCCCCTCAACTCTCTTGGGAAACTGCAAAACAATCCCAATTTCTTCAAGTGAAGGTGAAAACCTCCAGGAGCACATGGCTTTGGATGTGCTGTGGTTCTCCAAAGGGAAAGCAGAGCACCATGTAGCTTTTAGAAAAGCCGAGCAGAGCTGGATGAAGTGACAGGAGCCTGAAGTGGCACCTCAAGGCCTTTCACTGCTTCTGCTCCATCAGTCTGATTGCAGGGCTCTTTCAGAACACACCTCCTGCAGTGCCAATGCCATGAATGAAAAGTGATTCCAGCATAAAGTGCAGAAGACTCAGCCCCTGAGCTTTGGCTCTGAGCTGCACCAAGGGAGCCAAACTTGCTGAGAGAGGCAGAGGAGCCAAGATTAAACAAGGAGACACAGGATGTGGTACAGACTCAAGGCAAAGCACGAGAGCAGGTAAGAACTGCACAGCCCTCAACATTCCTCCCAATCCAGAGCTTTCAAGAGAAGGCAACTCCTTTGGGATTGATACCATCAACACATGGCCAGAATCAGGGGAGAATTCCCAGCACAGGAAGATTTCCACCATGCTGCAGAACAAAGGTGCTGAGACATTTTCTTCTGGATGTGCTGCAGCAGATAACTTGCTTTGCTGTACACTGGGAATTGCACCTCTCTCCTCTTCCAGCACAGTGTTAAAGCTCTGTGGAAACCCAGGGCACTGGGAATATTTCTCTGTCTTCACTGAGGTGTCCTGACCCCCAGGGAAGCACTGACTTTGACCCTCATTCACAGAGAAAGTTTCCTAGACTTCAAGATAGACTAGAATCCACAAAAGTGTGCAATAGATTTTAAAGAGTAGTGTAGGTGTATCACTTAGGTGAGAAATTTAGGTTTTGGGATTTCAGCATGTTGTGGATGGAAGGAAGATGGAGGGCACAGGGTGTCATCCTGAGTTTCTTCTGCATGCTTCTTCCTTGTTCATAGGTTTGAGTGATGTTTTGTAATTGTACAGAAAAGTCTGCATTGCAGGCTCTTTGGGATCAGTTCTTGGGTTAAAAGGGAAAATAATCGAGGTGTCAGTTCTTAATTGGAGAGTTTAGTCTTAAAAGACCCCGTAACAAGAGACAGTCTCGTGGTTGTGAGACTGCTTTACTGATAAGAAATAATAAACACCTGAGTCCAAACATGAACTACCATCTCAAGTGCCTTCAATCCAGACCTCCAGGTCCCAGCACTTACCTTGCCCACATTGGTGAGAGACAGAGCCATTTCAGAGACACCATGAGTGTCGAAGTTCTGAAATACAACCTCTGATGGGGAAATCTGAAACAAGTTTTGCTTCAGGGGATCTGATGGCAGCTGGAGAGGAGAGAGAGAGCAGGGAGAGCTTCAGCTGCTGGGAGGAAGGTTCATGAAGGATCCCATACACTGATCCCCACTGAAGTACAGGCTCTGGGGGAGCACGTCTGCCCAGCCCACACTGGGCAAACAGGGGCTCACCCACCTCTGCTCTGAGCTGATCCAGAGCTGCAGGACCACACAGAGCTGGCTCAAGCCAAGCTGTTCTTTTGGCATGTATTTCTCCAGGTTTCCTTCTCCAGAATGCCAGGCAGCACTTTCCTAAAACACAGCCCTGTGCCCATGTGGTCACAGAGCTCTGGGGCACTGACTGAGCACTCATGGAGTAAGAAAAGCCCACAAATTTACATCAAACTCCATGGGAAATGATTTTGGGATGTCCTTTACTCTGACACAGGGAAACTGAGGCTCACACAACTGCAAATATCTTTTTTGATCTAGAACTTAGGCATCAGGAAGAAGAGAACAGTACCAGAGGAGGTGTGAGAGATGAGGTGATATTTTGCTGAAGCCAAAAGGTAATTAAGTTAAAAAATGAAAGTTGCTGGTTCTGAGTGTTGTTGTGTGGATTGTTTGGATTTGTTCAGGCTGGCTTTTGGGTGTTGCTGTGAGCTGGGAGAGGGACAGGGTTGAAGACCTGACCAGAAGGAAGCAGGGTGAGAGGGGAGGGGACAGAAAAGCAGGTGATCTGAGAGAATGGAATTTCTCAAGTACCCATCCAAGGGGAAAGGGGACAGGGGCAGCCCTGGCTGGGTATAAAGGGGATAGAAAATTGCCATTTTCTCAGAGGCTGTGTTTGTTCATCTCCAGGGGGAGGAAGAAACGCCCGGCTCAGCTGAATCGTTACAAAAGTTTCCTTTTGCTTCAATGATTTTGTCCCCCCTAATTGTATTTAAAAGTTAGTGTGTTTCTAACAGAGGTAAAGGCAAAAATAAAGTAACACAGAAGTTAGGAAAAAGACAAATGAGGTGAATGCTGAATGAGGAAAAGGTTCAGTTATTTTCTCAGCAATTTGGATAAAAGTAGAGTTGGTATCTCCATTTTCCATGTGCTTGAAATGGGTGCTTTCTTGTCATTATTGCTATCATGTAATTATTGCTATATTATTGATACCATTGTAGAGGTACTTCTGGAATGACACAACAGCAGCAAATGCTTCTGGAGCAGAGACATTGCTTGGAGAAAACTCTCCCCTGCTTTGTCTGGGCAATCCTTAACCAGTGTGTTACATGGCTCTTGTTGCCAAGTTCCTGCTCAACAGTGTGATAAATAAATGGGATTTGTGCTAACAATTGCAACTATATTTTAGATAGTTTAGAAAATATTGGTTAAAAAGTAATAGAGGAAAAGGATATGTAATTAGTGCCACAAACCAGATGTTTTCAGATGTTCATGAGAAAATAGGATGCAAGATGTAGTTTGAGATAAGTAACATCCCAAAATGCAGTAGGCCTCGGCATAATTAAAGAATCAGCCTTGAAATGGACAAAATTGGGATGATTCCAGGTATCTATGAAATAATAAGGCTTATTTTTGGAATATAATGCTGGCTTCTATAACACAAGACTTGCATGTGCAACTTGTGGGGTTGTTCAAAGGACAGTGATGATGAGGAGAAGCCTTCATGGGAAGTGACCACTGAAAAGCCAAAAGACCCCTTAGAAACAAGCAGAGCATGCACTGTGCAGTATAGTGACATAGATTTCAAAACTTGAAAATAGGAAGAGATTTACAGAAAATTATTGATGAATATGTATTAGTATATATTATATAAGTAGTGTTTGGATTCTTTTATCTTCTGTATGGGAGGCAGGGTGAGAAAACTCCCCTGTATCCTGACTGGTTTTGCTTATGCTTTATCCAAACCACTGCCAAATTAATTTGCATCTGCTTGATTATATTTGATTGCATTATTTTATATAAAATTGCTGCTCAATTAAAATTGCTGCTAAATTCTAATGTTGGTTTATTAAATTAGACATATAGGGACCTCATTCATAACAACAGCCCACCTTGGTCACCTACCCCTTTGGACTGTGCTTTCTACTGAGCCAATCCTGCCAGAAAAGCAGCTTTAAACACACCTCTAAGTAGGCACTGATGCAGGTAAAGCACAGCCATTCCCCTCTGCCCAGGGCCAGTCCCCTGTACATCTGGCAGCCTGCAAAATCTAACACCTCCTCAGGGTCCAACACATTGTTCCAGCCCAAAGCATTAAGGCAATTACTTTTGTTAAATCTGAAGTCATTCCTGCAGGTCCTCGGCCTTCAAAGGCCAATGCTGACACTCTGGAGGGAATCCTATGTCCCCAAGCATTTGATGGTGACCACACCAAAGCAAGAGGTGGCTCCTTCAGCAGCAGAATGGCACATGGCAATGTTGTGCCCTTGTGTCTCCAGCCTTCCCCCCATTGTTTCAGCAATGGCAGCTACACTTAGGCAGCTTCAGCAGAGGTTATCTGGGCTGGCTTAGGGCAGATCAGGACTCCCAGTCCACCACTCCCAGCAGCTTGCAATGACAACAGGACCTAGACACTGAGGGATTTTGCTGGAGCCTGTCACAAGCACACACCCTCTTCAAACTTCACATCAAACAGAAAGGAAAAGAGCAGGAAAAGGCTACCTTAGGACCAGTCTTTCTCAGGTCTACACATGGGCCAATTCTGGGCAGAAAACTCGCTCCAGTGCTGGCCTTCTTCTTCATGATGAGAAACTTCTCCCACAGGAACTTAGAGGGAAGCAGCTGAAAGGCAAAAATGAACCAGCTAGAGCCTCAGAGTTGGGCTTGTTCAGAAAGGCGTTTCTTGAACAAGTGACACTGGTGAACAATTTGTGATCACGTTCTCTAGGACAGTCCTGGAAGCCCTGGACGTTACTTGCTGAAATACTTAGCACCAATAAATTAATAATACAGAGTGCAATACACACACTCCAACCACATGGCTCTGTCCCATTAGCTTCTCCATGATTTGATGTGACACGTTTGGGGATTTCTGCTCTTTGGGCATTTGTTTCCTCTTTAGTTTCATTGGATTGAGGCAGTGACCTTTCCAGAGAGTGGGGAAGAGCTCTCAAAACTCCCCTGACTCCATCCCTGTACAGAACTCAGAACTCACAGCAAGGATATAGCACTGCTGGGTGAGTCCAAGAGATGCAAGAAAGGAATATTGTACCAAGAGTGAGGAGCACAGGAATGTGTCCAAGTTTTAGTTCTCTCTGTTGATTAGCGTTTGTTTTCTGTGTCTGGGCTCACAGACCCCTCCAGAGAAGAAAACAGAGGGATCTCCTTGAAAGAGCCTCAGCAGTGGGGCATCTTCAGTCAAGTGAGCTCCAGACACCAAGGGACCTTTGTGGCCCTGACTCCAGTGAGCAGGTAAGAACTGCACAGCCCTCAACATCCCTACCAATCCACAGCTTTCCAGAGAAGCCAACTCCTTTGGGATAGATACCATCAACACATGGTAAACCAAAATCAGGGGAGAATTGCCAGCATAGGAAGATTTCCACCATGCTGCAGAACAAAGGTGCTGAGACATTTTCTTCTGGACATGCTGCAGCAGATAACTTGCTTTGCTGTACACTGTGTCTGCAGGGCTGGATCTGTGCCCACCCAGGAGCTGGGAGAGAACAGCTGCTTTGGAAGCTCTTCCAGCTGGGACCAGCCCTGTCTCACAAGGCTTTGGGCAGAGTTTGAGCTTCCCCCACACATGCCCAGGTGCCCAAGGGCAGCTTGGTCAGAGCAGCACAGGTGAGTGCCCAGCCTGACAGAAGGAATTCCTGTGGCAAAGGGAAAGGGACAGAACACGTGCTCAGGGCTTCAGCTGTACATTGGTTTCACTTGGCTCTGCTGGCACAGCCAGGCAAGACATCTGAAGCATCCCACAGTGTTCCCTACTGCACCAGGACAGCCCCCAGCAACAGGAGCACTGCACAAAGGGCTGGGGAGGGGCTCTGCAGCTTCACAGTGCTGCTGGACAACAGGGGCAGGGAGAGCAGAGACACCAAGGCAGTGCCAGCCTGAACACAGCCCAGTGGGTACTTACAGTGAAAGATGTCAGTCTTTCCCTGGACAAAAGACGAGGGGTCGAGGTCTTCTTTGGGAATCCAGAAGGCATTTTGAAGGCAGGATTTCCCAGATGAGTGACAATGCCTCAACAAAACTGGAAGAAGCAGCAATGGAACACTAAAAATCCAGAACCCAATTCATGGCAGATTCAAGTGATCTACTGGCACTAAAAATTTTCTATGCTTTGAAAGTAGCTAAGTGCTTGTTTGCTGTAAGTAGCTAGTATAGTTAGGCCTCTAGTTGGACTTTATTTGAACTATAGGGCTGCTTTGTGCAATTCAAAGATGGATCATACTGAAACCTGGAGCTAAAAATCTGAACATTTATAATAGAACAGACAAAGCTGCAGCTTTAATATTACTTAAAAATACCTAGAGTGGGCCTCCTCTTCTTTAGGCTTAAGCACCCCTGCTCTCTTAGCTGTTCCTCACAGGACATGGGAGAGACTGGAATGTTATGGCTAATGGCTTAAATATTGCTATAAAGGACTTTCTGCCCATTGTGACAAAAGTGAATAAAGAAGCTGCCACCACCCAAGCCCACCCTTCCCTGAAAATGCCTCCTGACTGGAACTTGGCACTGTGAGTTAAGCTGCCTAAGGGAACTTGAGACAAGATCAAGGTGACACTATTGTCCAGTTATCTCAGGTCTGGGGAGAAGTATACAAGGCTGAGGAGAAAAACCTGTCCACAACAAAGCCAAACCCAGCAGCTGTCCTGAAAATCAGCTCTGTCTGGGTTCAGGCTGGGGGAGTCATAGCCACAGACTCATCTGTTGAGGCCAGGTTTGCACACAAACCTCCCATCAAAGGCCTCCACAGTGCCCCCAGACCCATTCCTGAGGCCTTGCACCAGACGACTGCAGGGCATGCAAAGAACACAACAGAGCTGAAAATCCACAACCCAATTCATGGCAGACTCAAAAGACAGACAAGTGCTAAAGATTTTCTATTATTTGAAAGGAGCAAGAGACAGAGTCCAATTTGCCCCACCCCAGGGAGGTACCTGGGCAGTCCCACCATGCCCAAATCAGCACGAATCCACTGGAGTCTTATGTTTTGTGAGACCTCACCACAGAGAAGACCAGAAGAGGATTTCATGGTACACCAATGGGATCCATGGAATGGTGACATTTTTTACTTAATCCATCTCTGTCACTCTCGTTGTCCCCCCTCTTCCCAACCCCTCATCCCCCTCCCACTTATTTCCCTATTCCTTTCTCTCTCTTCCTCACATTTACTGTTACACAAAATCCAGACTATTGACTTTGCCATATGGTCTCGTTTGCACCTCAGTTCAGAGACCTCTCCCTAATAATTTTAATCACCAGATGATAACAACCCACTGAAACTTGAACAGAATTTGTTCACCTTTAAGCAGTTTAAGCAATCACCATAGGAAAAAGAAGTACATAGGAAAAAGACTAGTACATTTAGAAAATGTTGCATTTCTTCAGTGCAAAAAAAAAAGCACAATCAGTAGAGCATATATTGTTAATCCACTCAGCTGTGCATTATGGTGGTGTTTGCAGGGGTCTTAGGATAAGGGAAGAGACGAGGATCTGACTCCATGTTTCAGAGGCAGGCTTGATTTATTATTTTATGATATATATTATAATTAAATGATACTAAAAGAATAGAAGAAAGGATTTCCTCAGAAGGCTAGCTAAGAATATAAAAGGAATGAATAACAAAGGCTTGTGACTGACTGAGACAGTCCAGACAGCTGGACTGGGATTGGCCATTAATTAGAAACAACCGCATGAGACCAATCACAGATCCACCTGTTGCATTCCACAGCAGCAGATAATCATTGTTTACATTTTGTTCCTAAGGTCTCTAAGCTTCTCAGGGGAAAAAAAAATCCTAAGGAAAGGATTTTTCATAAAAGATGTCTGTGACAGTGCATACCACTGAACTGCTGCACCAGAAGACGGGCATTATCCCATCGTGTATTTCCCTTGGGCATTCTCTCTCAGAGTGCAGATGACACAAAACCAAGAAGTTCAACTTCAGTCAGTCTTTACCTTCAAAGGAAATTCAGGAACCTTTTGCAGAGGCCAACGCTCTGCACGTTGATGAACTCTGCAGAGGCAAATGCTCTGCAGGTGTAGGAACTTTGCAGAGGCCAATGCTCTGCACTTGTAGGAATTTTCTGCGGGGACCAATGCTCCGCGAACAATTCCCTTGGCGAATCGCCCGATGAAGCCGCCTGCACGAGCCCAGGCTGCGCACACCCAGCCAGGGCCGCGTTCTCGGGCAGCTGAGGCCGCGCCGCTGTCACAGACGCTGCCGCCGCGTTCGCGGTTGCCAGGCACCCGCGGCACCCGGCAGCCGCCGCCGTTTCCCGGATCCTGCCCCTCCCGGCCCCGGACGCCCCCCCAAGATGCTGCCGGGGCTCGGGGGCTTCGTCTGCCTGGGCTGGGGCTCGGCCTCCCCTGCGGGACAAGGTGAGGGCGGTCCCCGGGGGTCGTGTCCCCCCCAGGAGCATGTGTGAGTCCCCCATGTCCCCCCCAAGCCGGGGTCACCCCCTTTTCTCTGCCCAGAGCTCCTGAGCCAGCTCCTGCTGCCCCCCGGGAGGGGCTTTGGGGAGCCCCCCGGGGACCCACTTGAATGCCCATTCCTGGGCACTGGGACCCCCCGCATCTCCTTCCCCAGCTGCAGGACCCCCTGCACCCCCTTATCCTGCCCCGACACCCCCTGCACCCCCTTTCCCGGGTATCCTCCTCTCCCAGCCCCTGGATCCCCCGTTTCCATGAGCCCGGGGACCCCCGGAGCCCATTCCCGGCCAGCCCGGGGCACCTCACCCCCAGGCCTCCCTTTGCCCGGCGACCGGTGACGCCACTGGAGACTCGGGCCGCCATTGGCGGGCAGCAAAGAGCGGAGCCAATGGCGGGGCCGGAGGCGGCTTAGGGGGCCCCGCGCCTGGGGCCGTGAAGGGCCGTGAGCTGTGAGGGGCCATGAGCCGTGAGGGGCTGTGAGGGGCCACATGAGGGGCTGTGAGGTGTCACTCTTGCGCTGAGAATGACACAGGAGCAGGCGGGAGGCAGTATTGCAGAAAGACTAAAAGAAGGTTTTATTCAAGAGAACCCTGCGGTTTTTATGGAGTGGTACAGTATATTCTGTTTGATTGGTTAGTTAACAAAAACACATTCTTTATACACTGTCTTTGAGAAGAAGAGAAAGACGAAATAGAAGAACGCCACCTACAGATTGTTTATACTTAAAAAGTTCTCACATCCTTACAACTCCCGAAAAATTCTCACAAGCTGCTGTTAGAGAAGCTTGCTGTTTCTCTCTCTGTCCCATGGCATCCAAAGTGAGGGGCTGTGAGGGGTCTTGGGGAACTGTGAGGGAGCCATGAGGGGCCATGGGGAACTGTGAGGGAGCCATGAGGGGCCATGAGGGTCTCTGAGGGTCCATGAAGTGCTGTGAGGGGCTGTGAGGGGGCTTGGGAAACTGTCCCAGGGCCATGAGGGGCCTGTGAGGGACCCTGACTGTCAGAGGCCATGGGGAACTGTGAGGGAGCCATGAGGGGCTCTGAGGGGCCATGAGGGGCCATAAGGGTCTCTGAGGGGCTGTGGGAGGCCAGGCTCCTCATGGAACCAAGAGGCCATTGTGGCTCATCAAGGCCTTGTGAAACCAAAGAGAACATGGTGACACTATGGAACCTCATGGTACCACAGGTTGTTTGTTTGCCGTGTTGTACTGACAAAGACGTGTTACTCCTTTTCCCATATCTTTGCTTGAAAGCCCCTTAATTTCAAAGTTATAATGATTTGGAGGGAAGGGGGTCACATTCTCCATTCCAGAGAGGTCCCACACAGACACCTGTCTTTCAAAGCAAGACAAGCTGATAATTAACAATTTATTAACAACTCTTTACTAACAACTAATTGACAATCATCAACTACTTATCAATCTAACAAACAGTTAATTACCTTAGCTAATTAAAAAGGTCAGCCAGAGCTTGGCAGGTCTCTGCTGAAGGGTGGGAGACCATCAGCAGCAGAAGGCACAATGTTGCCAGCTCCTGCCGGATGCTCCAGCTGACACAAACGCTGTCCCTCGGCTGGTGCTCTCCAGAGCACCTCCTTCTTGGCTCCCTGGCCTTTCTGCCTCTACTCTAAAAGCTCACCAAGATTCTTCCACAATCACCTGCCCCATCTTCTGAGCTGGGTCCAGGTTAGAAATCCTAGGAAGAAAGGGACTGCTATTAGCCAGACAAACATTTCCAGCCAGCCACTTCTCTGTCTCCTTGCAGAGCACACAGTGTTGCATGCTCTCTCTGTGCAAGCAGCAAGCAGCAAATTCAACAACTGCACTGGCTGCATGGAGGCTGCAGAGGTGCAAGGGCAGGAACATGAGTAGTTAAATGCCTGGGGACCAACTGCAGCACGTGGGGTTCCATGGAGAGAAGCAGGCCTTGCTTGTCCCAAAAGGAAGCAGAGCTAGGGACTGCCTGGTTCCTGGATCTCTCGTTCCAGATTTCACAACCCTCCAGGAGCTTAGTGTTCCATGCAGTGTCTTTGCCCAGTGCCTCCCTAGCAAGGCCAGATGATGATCTTGCTGTGCTCCTGGGGGTGCTTCTGCTGCCTCTCTGGGGCTGCCTGTCTCCCACCTCCCCATCCCAGTCAGAGGGACTGAAGGGAGGGTGTTAGGGGATGAACCAGGCTGTGCTTGGTGATGCCCAGCAGTAGGACAGGAGGCAATGGGCAGACCCTGAACAGGAAATTCTCCCTGAGCCTGAGGAAGAACTTCTTTCCTGTGCACGTGACGAGTTACCCATAGAGGGTGTGGAGTCTCCATCACTGGAATTATTTATTATTGCAGAGCCCTCTGGACAAAACCCTGTGCCATGTGCTCTGGGATGAGCCCAGCTGAGCAGGGAGGTGGGGCCAGATGACCTACTGTGCTCCCTTCCCCCCTGTCCCACCCTGGCATTCAGTGACACCCATCAGAAGCAGGAGTTGGCAAGTGCCTCGACGTTTCCCACCTGCACAGCAGGGTGGTCGTAAACTTCCCGGAGTGCTTTGGGGAGAACTGCAGGTGAAAGGTCTGCTTGTGGCCAGGAGTGATGGTGCCACAGCAGGGGTTGATGGAGAACAGGTCATGGGAAACATCTGGGAAGGCTTCCAGGGAGGAGCTGACACGCTTTGGAGAGAGGTTCTTTAGTTTTGAGCAGCGCAGCTTCTTGGAGCAGTCCTGCTGCTCGGGCTGCTCCTGCTCCTCCTGCTCCTGCTGCTGCTGCTGCTCCTCCTGCTCCTCCTGCTACTTGGAATCCTGCTCCTGCTGCTTCCCAGAATCCTGCTCCCACCAGAAAAGACACAGCAGCTTTTTGTGATTCTTCACAGGATTGTAGGAGAGGAACTGACCTGCAGGGAGGAAGGGGACACCTTTCAAAGACAAAATCCTTTGTTCCCAGCAGCTCTGCCTCCTGCTGCAGGTCGCTGGGAGAGAGCTGGGATGCATTTGGAGCATCTCTGGCCAAGTCCTTTATTCTAGCAGGAAATAGAGCCTCTGGGAGCAGGGTCTCTGCCTGCAGCACACACTCCTGTGCCAAAGCAGGAGAGTTGGCTTTAGACACTGACTTTGCATTTGCCCTGCAGTGCAGAACTGCACACAGACACTGGCTGCAGGGCAGCTCACTCCTTACACCACTGCTTTTCCCAGTCTCAGACTTCTCACAGAGATGACCTGATGTCCCCCTTCCCAGTCCTGACCCAGCACGTGGCTGTCCCCAGAGCCTGGCTCAGCTCCTTTGCAGAGCAGAAGTGGCAGAGCAAGAACAGAAGGGGCTGAAAGGCAGAGGGGGACAAGGAGAAAACTCTCCAGAGCTGCAGCTGGGAAGATGCTGATGAAAGTGGATGTGGGGACAAGGATGAAAAAGCAATTTATGTTTTGCAGTGAAGTGGCAGGCTCTTGTCCCCAGGCCCTCAGCTGCCAAGTGAAATGCTCTTTGACATCAGAGTGGTTGGGAATGGCTTCTGCACAGGTTCACTCTCTTCAGCTTTCTCCCAGGAGTATTTCAGGGCTACCCCCCCCTTATGTTGTGCATCATGAAACTGAAAAGCAAGAAGGAGGAATTAATAAAAAACGTCCAATAAGTATAAAGCAAATAGTAGACTAATATTGTCTGATGGACTCCTGGTACCACTTTCTCCTGAGGAGCATCTTCTTCCACAGGAAACCCTGCCATGCTCAGACTGCTGTCCTGGGTGGCCCAAGAAAGTATTTCAAAGCCTGGAATGCACTGCTGGTGAAGCTCACGGCTGTCCAATGTCAGAGGAAGCAGGAGCTGCTCAGCCAGCAGTGATGGTGTTATGGTGGTTCTTCTTGTAAAAGCTGGGTTGGCTTTTTTTCCTGTTCTGCTTCTTACCCTCTCTATTTTAGGCCACCTGGCTGCCGGGTCTTTCCTGGTGGTATTCTTCCACGTGGTGATGGTCATTTGGTCGTCCTAGTCCTGAACCTTCCTTTGTGGCAGCTCCAAGTTGATTGTGGTCTCCTTACATTTCACGAGGTGTCTTCTGAAAGTGGCTGGGACATCTGATCTCAAGGTCACTGTGATGTCCTTGGCACAGCCAGGATGGAGGTGTCCCACCTAGGGAGAATCAGGGAGTCAGGACCAAACTGGGAGCACTGCCAAGGGCAGGACTGACAGCAGAAGGGACAGATGTGGTGAACAGCTGTGCCGGGAATCTGCACCTCAGAGTGGATTGACGTGAAGTTTGATAGACAAAAGTGTGAACAGAAGGTGCCACCTCCCATACCATGAAGCCTTTTCTGCAAGGCTGGCAGCCTTGGCCCAGCCAAGCCAGGCAATGCATCTCCTCCATGGCACTGGAATGGGCTGTCAGTGGCATGTGAGGAATCCCTGCCAGCTCCCAGGCACACCAGGGCAGGGCCTGAGCACTGGGGAGAGGCAGAGCAGTCCATGCTCACCTTGGGGGAGAATAGGAATGGGGCGTCTGCCTCCCACTCAAAGCGCATGACCTTGGTCTGCGCGTGGCTGCTGATGGTCAAGGCCCTCCAGCAGGGCTCCCTGACAGGACAGTGCCCAAACTCGATGGGATTCACTCTGACAGCTGTTAAGGAGGAGAGCAAGGCATGTCAGCATGCAGGGAGCTCCACCTGCCCCCCTCACGTGCACAGACACCTGCATGTTCAAGGCTTCCTAGCTCCAAGCATTCCTCCCTATGCAGGGAGTGCCCCAGGCAGTTCCCCATCCCACCACTGCCAGGGAAACAGCCTGACACATCCCGAAGCACAGCACACACTGCTCTGCAAGCATGGCTGCCATGCCCACAGGCCACCAAGTGCTGTGGCTGACAGCCCAGGCCTGGCTGGAGGGAGGACACACATGATCTGACATTTTCCTCTTCCTTGCTCCACCTTGGCAGCCTCTCCTCTCTTACCATCAATGATGTTTTTCTTCAGACTGCGCTCAGCAGTCCTCTCCTCTGTGTCTTCCTCCAGTGCACTGAGGCTGAATTCGTCCTTGTGTCCTTCACCCACCAGCTCTATGAGGGTCTTGTCAGAGTAGGTGTCCCCCACCAGCACACAAATCTTCCCTTCCACACATTGAGCCACAGTGAGGTTGAAAATTACATCAAACTCTGCTGATTGCCTGTGATGCAGAAGAAAGAAAGGCTTTGTGGGCTTGCTCTCTGCACAGCAATGGAAATCAGAGTTAAGTGGTACAGCTGGACTGAGGAAATATTTCCATAGGATAGATAAGGAATAAGAGGTTGAAACCAGCTGCCTTCTAAGCACAGCTTCTACCCCAGTGGTTCCAGACCCTCTTGCTATGTTCAGAAGCCTGCCACCTCCAGACACAGCAGCACTTAAGCAGCTTAACCTCAGGCTGATGCCCAGCCCTCATTCCATCTGCTCCCAGCCGGCTCCAGCCATATGGAAAGCTGAGCCAAAGATTGCTTTTGGCTTCTGCTGGCTGGCTGTGTGCTCAAGGGCTGTGTCTGCTCAGGCTGGTACCATCCCACCTGCAGCAAATACCTCAGAGGCTCCATGAGGTAGTGACAGTGCCCCACAGCTCAACCCACCATGTCTAGAAGAACAGAAGGATTTCCTACAACTTGCTAGGAAGAGACCCTGCAAAAAGCCCCCAGGAAAAGACTGGGGGACAGAGAGCCCAAGGAAAGAATCTGCCTAACATGTGGCTGCTTCTCAGAGAAGCCAAGAGCAGGGCACACGTTTTCCCTCTGTGCATGATGACACTTCAATGGTTAATCAATTTACCATTTCCAACGGAGTCCTCTTCCACATCTCCAGCGTGGAACACCTCGAGGGTGGAGGCCCTGCCTTTCAAGGAGAACGCTCCGTGCTGATGCTCCAGGCATAACATAAACTGAGAAAAGGGAAGCCAGAGCACAATGATGCTGGTGTGAGTACAGGGTGGCACGGGGACTGTCTCCCACTAAAAACAGCTCTTAGCACAAAAGTTAAGTCAAACCAGCTGGGAAAAAAGGGCATTCAGAGGCAGCTGGATAGAACTGACACAGAACCAAACAGGATGGAAAGTAATGGGCAGAATGTAATTAAACCACAACTCAGTTTACTTCAAATGTACTAAACTGGGATCAAATACAATCTAATGGAACTGGGAAATCACACGTGTCCATGAGAACAAAAGGTGGCCTGAGAAACAGGGGGGAAAACACTCCAGCACCTTTCTTGTCTTCAACTTCAAGAAGAAAGACTGGACAGACAATTTCCAAGAACTCCCTTCTTGGAGAACAGACGTCAGTCACTTGTTTCAAAAGAATTTCTGGCTCCCCCTGACAGGTTTGCCATGTTTTTGGGGACCCTTCCCTGTGCTACAAGTACTTGTTCCCAAACCGGACCATTCCGTGAGCAGGTCCTCCTCACCTTGACAGGTCTGATGCCGTTGTTACGAATGACCAGGGGCAGCATCTCTGAATCCCCCAGCCGGAGCCTCTTGAATCGCAGCACAGCATTTCCCCTCTTGCTGCGAGCACTGCTGTGGTGCCTGCTGGACCTGCCCTTCTCCCACCTGCTTCTCCTTTGCTTTCAGGCTCATGCTGGGAGGCTCCAGAAGGAAGGTCTCTGCTTCCCCACCATTCTCACAGGAGAACTGGACCTCCACGTCCCCGGGGCAGTTGTTGAGGATGGTCAGATTCTCCCAGTTGCCAGGACAGTTCTGGGCCTTGGACCTGGCCACAGAAGGGGAAAAGGCTGCAGAGCAGACTCTGGCCTTTGCCACACAGCCAGGAGAGCAGCGTGTGCACCCGAGGAAACGGTGCTGGGAGACCCTGCTCTAACAAACAAGGGAGGGAAATGGATCCCAGGCAGGGCCATGGGCGTCTGCTCATCCCTGCCTTACTCTGATGCCTTCCCCTGCACTTGGTGCCTCCAGCCCAGAAGCCTGATGATGCTCAGGCCACTTCAAGAGTTTTCAATGCAATGGAAATTCAAAGGTGCCTGGAAAAGTAACAGTACACCAGGCATATGGGTTCATTCCCCTCCTTTCTTGGGGTGCCTTCCCTGCAGGCTATAAGGAAAGGCTTTTGGAAAAGGAGTTGAGCTCCTTTCTTTCATAAAAGTCATGAAACTGCTTTGCATTCTATGGCTTAGCTCAAAGGCTGAGAAAGAAATATAAAGCATTAGTTCCCAAGAGGAATGCAAACAAGATAACAAATGACCTTTCTCTCAGGCGTGGAAATGACTTTGGAGTGAAAGGGTTAAAGAGGCAAACAGAAATCCCAGACCATCCATCCCTCTGGCTAAAGATTGTCTGTTTTTAAAAGTATCTTCATTTCATTCAATTGGGTTGTCAAAACAGCCCTTGCCCTCCAGAGCTCCCATGGACACAAGAACTTAATGTTAAATGGCATTAAAAAGTAGTGACGGTAAAAGCAGAAATACACAACAGCTTCAATGACAAAGTGTTTAGGCAGACTTGATCCAGCAGTGAGGATGCAATGTCATTACAGAAAAATGTAATTCCTGCTGTACATTACTCCTAACACCCATTGGCAGGTCAATTATAACATCTTATGAATAATTATCGATTAATGAAAGCTTTACAAAATAATTGCTCAACCAGGCTACCTGCAGAGCTCAAAGCACTTCAAAAACCACCATAAAGTTCATTTCCTTAGGGCTGAAGCTGAGATGTGGAGGGGGACACAGAATTGCCCCCCAGGTCACCTCTGGACTGGCAGCAGCACGCGGCTCTGGCCACCAAGGTGGCACCAAGGCACCCACTGGGCAGCCAGAGCAGCTCCTGCAAGGCTCATTTGCCTCTTATCTGCTCAAGTGCACACACCTGTGGCCCTTGCAAGCCATGTGTCTCCCAGGACAGTGCCCTGCATTGTGCCACCAGCACAGCCTGTCTCTCCAGGCCCAGCAGGGAGCACACACCACTCTCTTGATTTCCCACACAGCAGAGGTCCAAAGTGGAATTGCTTGGTGCTCTCCACATATTCCTGGAAGATGACTTCATCTTCCTTCATGCTTTTCCTCCACATACTTATCTCATGCCTTAACAAAACAGTGAATAGCAGCTTGAGAAAGGAAGATCAACATCAACTCAAGGATTAATAGTTTTGACCAAGGGAAGCTCAACATCACTGTTATGAGATTGATAGCCCTTGCAATCAAAAGGTGGAGCCACATCTGGAGAACTGGACCTCACCAGATGGGATACTCCTTCCTTCTTTTGGAAACCGGACCACCACCATCTGGGGATACTCCTTTTCTGGGATACATCCTGAGAAAAACTAAATCACAAGAGTGTATAGAATTGTCATGTAAAAATTGGGAATAGAAAGTGCTGATGAGTAAAAATTGGGAATAGGAACTGCTGAGAAAGGTTATGAGTACCCCGATAAATACCTGTAAGCCTCAAGTATGGGTGTGCAGTTGAAGGGAAAACTTCCCCCACTCTACCCAGCACTGTATTGCTCATACTTTACCATATTAAAGAATCAGTTTGATTGCTGCTTGAATATTGGCCTAGTCAAGCTTCTCATTTAGAACAAAATGAAAGAAACAATCCAAGATATTTTCCTCTATTTCTTTCTATGCTTTCCTTTTCCATGTTGCACTGCTTCTCCATCCTATTCATTCCAAATGCACCTCACCTCTAAAATCAGTGACTTAGGGAGTTTTAGACACTCTAAAATGCCATGAGCCACACAAGTTTTCCTTCCCCTGTTTTTACAGGAAAGCAACACTGGAGATGTAAGTGCAGTGCTGGGGTCAGGCAGGAATCCTACACCAAGGGAAGGTGACCCGACAGCGTTTGAGCCTCAGCAAGGACAATGCACAGCAGCAAGCGGGGGCATTGCTGTGCCCGTGTGCAGGAGTCAGGGCTCTGCATCTGGGCTCAGCGCTGCAAAGTTCCCGTGTTTGGGCAGACTCAGGGGCTGTCCCCGGGGCGCGCGGGGCTCGAACGTGGGGCTCGTGGGGCGAGCGGGGAACGGACATGGGCACGAACGGCCCCAGGGCTTCAGTTGCGGCAGCGGCAGCAGCAGCAGCAGCAGCATCGGCAGCAGCGGCGACAGCAGCAGTGTCGGCAGCGTCGGCAGCGAAAAAGCAGAGACTCTTCAGCTTTCTCTTTCTCCGTTTCTTTTTCTTTCTCTTTCTCTCCCTTTCCCGCTTTCGGGCATTCTTCTCTCGGGCTCCCTTGCCCGGCGTCCCTCCCCTCTCCCCGCCTCCCTCTCCCCTGCTGGGCCGGGCCATGTCCCTGGCCCGCCCCCGGCCCCGGGCGGGGCTGCCCCGTGCCCGGCCCCGGCCGTCCCGCCGCGGTCTCGCCTCCGCCCGGCTCTGGCTGTGCTGGCGGTGGCGCTGCTGGGCGGGCATCAGTGCCTGGTGCGGGGGCGGCATCGCTGCCCTTTGCCTCCGCCTGGCCCGAGCCCGGCCCCGGACCCCACGCAGGGTCCAGTCCCGACCCCGACCCCGGCCCCGGCCCCGGCCCCGGCCCCGGCCCCGACCCCGACCCCGGCCCCGGCCTCGGCCTCGGCCCCGGCTCCTCCCGGCGTCCGCAGAGCACACAGGCGGCCCGGCCGCTCCCGCCGCCTCCGCTGCGGCTTCCCCGGCCCGAGCTCCGCCGCTTGGCAGCGCGGCCGCCGGCCCCGAGCCTCCCGTGCCGCGTTCCCTGGAGCGAACCCCTGGGCATGGCCGGCCCGGGGCGGCTGAGGGGCGCTCGGGGGCCGGTGCTGGCCCCGGGCCGAGCGCTGACAGCCGCGTTCCCCCCGCAGGGAAGGCGCAGGAGGCCCTGCAGGAGCGCTACCGGCTGGGCTCGCTGCTGGGGCGCGGCGGCTTCGGCAGCGTCTTCGCGGCCACGCGGCTCTCGGACGGAGCCCCGGTGAGCGGCGGGGCCGGCGGCGGGCGCAGGAGGAGGGGATGGAGGAGGAGGAAGAGGAGGAGGAGGAGGATGGGGCTCGCAGGGCGGGCGGCGAGCTCAACCCGCTGCTGCCCTTGGCTTGCAGGTGGCCATCAAAAGGGTGCGACGGAACCGCGTCCGGCACTGGGGCGAGCTGGTGAGTGAGCGGCGCCAGCGGCAGCAGCCGGGGCTGCCGGGCGGGGATGAGCCGGGGCCCGGCACGGTGGAAGCCGCCAGGACGCCTCGAGGGGGAGCGGGCGTGGGCCCAGCGCAGGGCGCAGAGCATCCCGGGCTGGCTGAGGGCTCCCCGAGCCCCGGCACGGCATCGGCCCCACTGACGGCACCGCGCTCCTCCCGCAGCCCGACGGCACCAGAGCCCCGATGGAGATCGTGCTGCACGCCAAGGTGTCTACTGGCTTCCCCGGTGTGGTGCAGCTGCTGGAGTGGCTCGAGCTGCCCAACAACATCGTGATGGTGCTGGAGCGGCCAGAGCAGTGCCAGGACCTGCAGCGGTTCCTTGGGGCACGGCGGTTCCTGGCCGAGGAGGAGGCGCGGGAGCTGTTCCGCCAGGTGCTGGAGGCCGTGCGGCACTGCACCAGCTGCGGGGTCCTGCACCGCGATATCAAACCAGCGAACATCCTGCTGGACCTGGACACCGGGCAGGCCAAATTGATTGACTTTGGCTGCGGCACCTACCTGCAAGAGACAGCATACACTCACTTTGCAGGTGAGCCTACACAGGGCTGTGCTCCCACTGCTGGCATCTCATGGCCCAACATCTCACAGGCCGAGCTGGCTGTGGCACCGGGGATTATCCCTTTTGCTGCCAGTCATGGGACTGAGTCTTCAGCTGAGTTCCTTTAGAGCGAGGCTGGGTGGGGAACCATCTTCCAGCCCTGCTGGCAGCCTTTGCCAGCCACTCTGCCCAGGACTGGGGCTGGGCTGGGGCAGCCAGCCCGACCAAAACCCCCGTGGGTGGGGGGTAGCAGAGAGGGGGGGGCAGAACTTGTGCCCCAGCTGGTTTGGTTTGCAGGCGAGAGGAAGGGCTTCGAATGTTTGCCTTGGCTTCATAATATTTTTTTGGGCAGTCCAGGCAGGGAGGATAAGGGCATGTTTTTTCCCCAGCACGGAGTGGGTTTTTCCTTTGCATGTCATGGTAAGGCCTAGCCAGGGCTTCCGCTGCCGTCTTCCAACACCAGTGGCTTCTTTTCCAAGCCTAAGTTTGTGCACAAGTCCCGGGTGCTGGCGAGAGGGCAGTGGTCACCCTGTGTGACACTGATGCAGTCCCCGCAGGCCCAGGGATGCTGGGGCCAGGCTCTGGGAGCAGCAGCATCCCCCTGCTGAACTGCATCTGTATTCCATAGGAACACTGTCCTACAGCCCCCCGGAATGGAACGACTTTGGCTGGTACCACGGCGAGGCAGCAACGATCTGGTCCCTGGGCATCCTGCTGCACCAGATGGTCTGCAGGGAGCACCCTTTCAAGAGGGGCCGGAGCCTCTGCTGGGGCCAGCTCCCGCTGCCACAAAGGCTCTCTCAAGGTGGATCCTCTTCTCTGGCCATGGGGGGAATCCCAGTGCTGGGAGCCAGCAGCGGGCTCGTGAGCATCCTGCCCTGGCAGCTGCTGAGGAGGTGGCACATGTCCTGCTGTCCCCCTAAACAGGGAATTGATGGGAAAGTTTAGGCTCAGCTCTGAGCACATCCAGAATGGCCTGGGCATGGGAATAGTGGGGCAAAGCCAACAGGAGCCTTCTCTATCTGACCAGCAGTTTCTGCTTTCTCTCCCCAGAGTGCAAGGATCTAATCAGGTGGTGTTTGTCTGTGAACTCCTTGGACAGACCCACATTGGAAGACCTGTTCAGTCATCCTTGGGTGCAGGATATTCCACTGCCATAGAGGAAGGGAGAGAGCCACAGGCACACTCTGATCCAGGGCCCTGGTAAGTTGCAGCTCCACACATGCCTTGGCAATGAGAAGCAAAGGAACCAAGAGCTTTTTGTGCTGCCTGTGTCTCTGCACTGGGGTCATGGGATGGGCAGACGCAGCCCTTGCGCTGGAGCTGAGCTGCTGTGCCCAGCACTGGTGGCCGCCATCCAAGCTGGTTTTGCTTGTCCTGGTTCCCTGACAGCTGGGGCCCTGGGCAGAGCCCTGAGAGCCTGGTCTCCCCCCAGGGAAGGAGAAGGAGCCCCTGGAGAATCTGTACCGGGTGGGGATGCTGCTGCTGCTGCTGCTGCTGCTGCTGCTGCTGCTGCTGGAGACAGCGAGGGTGACATCAAGGATGACAAGCTCTTCCTCAGCCTGGCCATTGGAGGCTGAAGGTGATGGACTTTGATTTTGGCACCTTCTTCAAAGGCAGACTCCACAGGGAATTATCAGATGAGTCCCCACCCAGGGAAATGCTGCCAGATTTGGGCATGGCCCAGCCTGGCTGGGAGCCAAAGGTTCCCCCTTTGCTGGGGCAGATGCAGCTGATCCTTCAGTCGCTCCCCAGCTGCTTTTTGGCAGGGCTGGAGGAAGGGCTGGGGTGGGTGTGGAATGGGAGTGGGCTCCTGGCCCTGCCAACAGCCCCCAGCACCCACCGTGGCCTGGCTGGGGCTGGGGCTGGGGCAGCCAGCCCGACACAAACAAAGCCCATGGTGGGAGCAGAGGTGGGACTCCAGAAGCTGTGCACAGCTGCTTTGCTGTGCAGGCAAGGAAGGGCTTGGGCTGCTCCAGTGCCCTTGTTTGCTTTGGGATCACCGTGATTTTGGGGGGCAGTGCAGGGGGCAAGAGAGAAAGTGTGGGCTTCCCTCACCCATGGCTGGGTTTTTCCCTACCACGTAGGAGTTGGGCCTTCCTCAAGGCTCTGACAGAGATAAGAGTTTTTATGGTTTTTCTTGTTTTCCCTTTTTGCATCTAATCTCTTTTCAAGAATGTGTTGTTTGTTGTTGCAGAGGAAGCATTGGAGGTGGTCCAGTGTGAATGGGGAAGTGCTTGGGAGCAGCTGTGGCATGGATGGGCCGTGCCCTTGGAGAAGGCTGAGGCCATGGTTTGGGAGCAGCTTTTCTTCCAGCCGTGGCTGGCGTGAGGTGGGTCCCTGTGTGCTTGGCAGGGTGGGATCAGAGCTTTTGGGAGCTGGCAGCGAGCACAGGAGCATCCTGCTCTGGGCAGCTGCTGAGGGCTGGATGTGCCGTGGCTGGCTGCAGGCTGGGCGCATGTGCTGCCCTCCTGCTCTGTGCCAAAGGCAGCAGGGGTGGGCAGCTCTGGGCACAGCTCTGGGCACAGCCAGCATGGCCTGGGCACGGCAGGCCTTGGCACAAGGGCACAGTAGCCCTCAGCTGACGGGCACTTTCTGCTTTCTCTCCTCGCAGCCGGGCTCTGTGGGTGCTGAGGCTGCTCTGGGCTCTGCCAGGGCTCTGCTGGGCTCAGCCCTGGGCCCAGCTGGGCTGGCTCTGCCCTCCCATTGCTCTCACAGCTTTGCATCAGACGAGCCTGTTGCCAGCACAGTGCCTGAGCTTTCTGCTTTGGCAGGTGAGTGAGACTCTGCTGCAGGCCCAGAGATTGCAGCTGGGGACACACATCCAACTGGCAAGGACCCAAACTCTCCACAGTCCCAGCTGAACGCCTGGATCTGTACAGGGTGTTTTGTCTGTCCCATTCTTCCTTCTTTATTTGCTGGAAATGTGCAATTGCACTTTCTTCCTCCTCTAGCAGTGCCACGAGTGGGCCAAAGCTGGTGAGTGGGCCGTGTTCCTGAGGCAGTGCAGTCTGGAGCTGCTGGATGGAGAATTGCACTTCTACACTGCCAAAGCAGAGCAAAAAGCTGTCAGTGGGACTTTGTGTCTCTAAGAAATGCCTGACAGTTTCAAAGGGAATGTGCAGCTCCTTCCCAGGCTGAGAAGGAAGGTCATCTTCTAAAGGAATTGGGCTTTGACAGAGTTTCCATTCCCAGTCCTGCTTGGAGCTGGAAGGGCACAAAGCAATTTCCTCTTGCTTTGAGCACAATTTCAAATACCAATGATGGAAACAAAGGCCAAAATCTTTGAAAAGGCTGCTGAGGTCAGTAAGATGGATCCATGCCATCAGCACATTTACAGTGTAAATAACTGAGTTCTCTTTTGAAAAAGATCATTTGCCTCTTAATCCAAAGAATGTAACTTGGCATTTATGTTTTTTTTTCATTAACTGTATGTTATGTTTTTTCACTAACACTTTGATTTTATTCTTATCTTTTAAAATTTACCTAATTTTTTCCTTTTTCCTATTTTTTCCTTTCAATAGAAACCATGTCCTATGAAAGGAGTGTCGTTTGCTCCTGGTTCCCGTGTGGAGCAGCTCCCTTCCTGCTGGCTGAGCTGCTCAGGCAGAGCCCGGCAGCTCCTGGCCCTGCAGGGCTGAGGCTTTTCCCCGTTGCTGGGCACAGACTGATGGAGCAGCACTGCTGAACACGGGCACACAGAGGGACCAGCAGCAGCTGCCTTTGGCCACCTGAGGCTCCAAGGCCCAACCTCTGAGCAGCCAGGGCTGGAAGAGACTGGCAGGATCTGATCCCTGACTCTGGGCCAGGGCTGCGCAAATTACCCCACAGCAGCAGCAGCAGCAGCAGCAGCAGATGGAGCTGACTTTGAGCACAGCCCCTGCCCCTCTTGCCTCCCGTGTGCAGCGGTGTCACAGCAGCCTGAGGCACCTGGGAGCCCCCAGGGCCAGCAGGGACTGGAGATGGCAGCCCTGGGCTCCTGGAGGCTGTGGCAGGAACGGAGCTGGGCACTCCCTGTCCATGGGGAGCTTGCAAATGGAAAAGGCTGCTGTGCCCAGGCAGCTCCAAGGGCACAGAAAGGAGGCTCTGGAGCACTGGATCTGTGCCAGTGCCACAGTCCTGGGCAGCAGCCAGCGAGCCCTGGGGGAACAGAGGGCACAGCAAGAGGGACAGAACCAGGCAAGGGCAGAGACTGGAGAGAGCCAGGCCTGCGAGCAGGAACAGCTGCTCCATTGCACTCCTGGAGAAAGCTCTTGGCTGGTTCAAAGCACTGAAAGGCGTGAAGGACAGAGAGGAGGCCACAGCAAACAGTGCTCCTGCTTGCACAGCCTCCCCTCTCTGTGTCCCAGAAGGAATTGGATGGACTGTGTTCTTCTCTCTGAGTCGTCTCGTTCAGCATGAGTAGCTCAGCACCAGGAGCTGAAGGAGCTGAAGCCTCAGGCCACAGGAGCTGGGCAAGAGGGAACTTTTGGAGCAAAGTAATGCTGCTAAAATAGCCCCAGCTGAATGCAGTGGATATAATCATGGAATCCCAGAATCCTTTCTGTTTGAAAAGCCCTCTGAGCTCAGCCAGTGCAGCCGCTCACCCAGCAGTGCCAAGCCCAGCACTAAACCACGTCCCTGAAGTGCCAAGGCCTGGACAGCAGCCCTGAGTGAGGCCTGGACAGCAGGCCCTGAGCCCAAGGTGGCCTCTGGATGAACCTTCCAAGCAAAGGTTATCTTTGTATCTGCTCCCTGATGAAATAGGCCTGGTCATTAGCACTGTGAGAGATGTAGCCACTCCTTAGTGAAACATGTATTGACCTTTGTGTATTTAGAAGCCAGACAAGGCCATGAAATCTGACATCTGGCCTTGTTTGGGGTTGAAGGATCAAAGTCAGCTCCCTTGGTTCCCCCTTGAGCCCTGGCCAGGCTTTGAGAGGGACCCAAGAGGAGGATGAAAGCAGATGTTGCCACACTAGCAGTGCTGTTAGTTTGTTCATTCAGCACTGTCAGAGCTGGGCCCTCTCCCAGCGGGGCTGGAGCCTCACCTGTGGCTGGGGGCACCTGCAGGAATTCCCAGTGCCCAGGAGTGGCTCTGCAGCCCTTGGCTGTGACAGCTTCCCCAGCTGCTGTGTGGGTCTGGGGCATGGTAAAGGCTGAGGGGAAATGCTGCTGGATCTTTCTTAATCACTGCAGGCAGTCTTTGGTGGGGATGGTTGGGTGCATTGCTGAGCTGCTCCTTTTGTGATTCTTTGCTGCTCTGAACTGCAGGAAATGACACTGCTTCCTTCAGTTGGAGTCTGTGTCTTTGGTGCTGACTTTGCCCCCTGGTGAAACAAAACTGGCCCAGTCTGGCCAGATCCCAACAAAATGTCACTTGTTCAGTGTAAATGTGAGGAATCAGTCCCATCAGAAATTCCCAGCTGGGAAGCCCTTCCCTGGAGCTTCCTGAAGCTGCAGCCCTGGATGTCTTCAATTGCATCCAAAAATTGCACATGGAAAAGGAAAAGACCTTGTGGGTTTGGGCAGACAAAGATGAATTTGTTAAGAGTCCATTGGCAACAGCACCTTCAGAAGGACCAATTATTGTTGGAATGCTCCCACATGGAGCAAGAGGAGTAGCTTTTAATCTTGAGCTCAGATGCAATTCTGCAAGTGAAATATCAATAGAATAACTATGTACATATTTATAGGATAATAAGACCTTAATATATATTTAAAGATTTATATATATATATATGTATATATCTATCTATATCTATATTTCTATATCTATCTATATCTTTATTTCTATATCACTTTCTACATAAAAAATAATAATGCGAAGTAGTGCTGACAATACTAATTTGGTAGCTTTGGCTGCTCAGGGATGTAACACTAAATACCCTGCAGAACAGGATTGGCCAGGATCCTCATGTCAGTGGTCAACTTTGTGAGATTGTATACAATGAAAAAAGGAGGAAGGGAGGAAATTGGCTATTTGTACAGGGTTTGCTGATACTGTGATGCAGAGTGCTTTGTCTGTTGCTGTGAAAAATACAGTGATTAAGCCTGCAGGGTTTTTCATGTGCCAGACTATGCACAAGCTGCACTATTGGTTGTACGGGTGAAGAGGTTGTTAAAAGAGCAGTTGAACAAATGAGGAGATGGGAACCTTTGCCCATGGAGAACCCATCTCCCAGATGTGCTCCATGCCCTTAACAGTGGCCAGAGGGGAAATGGAAACCCCCTGGCTGTGCACAGCTGCCACCAGTTTGCAAATCCAGCCATGGGCAGTGAGACTTGGACTGCCTGGGAAATTGCTGTGGCTGTGATGGCGCCTGGGAGGGCCAGCCCAGAGGCTGCAGGGCTGGGCCTTCATGCATTGGAATGAATTAGGAGAAATTCAAAGCAAATGAGAGCTATCAAAACTGAAACAGGAATTCAGTTTCCTCCAGGACACTTTGCTTTGCTAACTGCTTGCTTGGAGCTGGGCCTTGCAAAGTGTTCATGTCATGGCAGGAGGAATTGATGCAGAATATCAAGGAGAAATTACAGTAATTCTGTTAAACAATAGTGAACAAGATTGGATTATTCAACCTCGTGACAGGGTAGCACATTTATTGATATTGCAACTTTAAGAACGATTGTGAAAAAAGGAGCTCCAGCTCCAATCACCACTGTTTGTGGAGATAAAGGGTTTGGATACAGCAGTCCTAATAATGGAGCCCGAGTGTGGGTGCAGAGGCCAAATGGCTCTCCCGAGGCAAGTGAAGGAGCAGCTCCTAGGAAAGACAACTCTGAGTCCTGAACCCTGGGCAGGAACAATGGGAATTTGTCCCTGCAGCCAAGGATTGTGTGTGAGAACAAGTAGATCTGACAGGATATTGTTTGACACATCCTGCCAGACCAAATCTCCCTGTTTGCCCCAAGGGCCCCTGTGGAAAATGCTCTGATCCACGGGGCTCCATGTGAAGGCTGCTGTGACACTGAGGGAGTTGCACAGGAATTCCATTCAGGAGCCTGGGTGCCCCTCAGGGACTGGGACCCAGCCCCTTCCAGCCAGAGGGGAAAGGGCCCCCCAAGCCTTGTGAGCCACAGACAGCATGGTAAAGCTGAACAGCAAAGGGCCTGGGGGCATTATTCTGGAATTAAAAAGGTGCCAGCTCCATGGACAACATAATTCTTGTTCCTAACTCAAATGAGATGGAGAAAAAAGAATGAAGAGCAGTGTCACTAAAGTACTACTGCTGTCTGTAAGGGGTACCTTGATAGTCAGCCAGAATCTTTGTCTGCCACAAACACCTCTAGTGTTTCACCAAGGGGTTAGTCATCCAAATGGAATGATGAGTTGTGAAAATGTAAAGATCAGGGTAGCCAAAGTATTGCATGTCAGCAATTGCTGGGTATGTTCTCAGCTGGAGTTGGGAGGAATGGAGTTCCCTTGGAGGGCCCAGCCTGTGGGGTGGCCAGAACTCTGTCCATGGGCTCTGCTTCGTCACTGTCAGTGCAGGGACAGTTAAAGAAAACACTGGAATACAATGATCACTTGGACAGGATTCCCTAAGATTTGCCTTCAGGAGAAACCAAAGCCTGTTCTAGTTCCAGAGGCCACAGTGTGAGAGGATTTCTGTGCTTTCCCATCACTGCCAATGTCAGTAGAACTTGGGGTGGTGGAGCTGCTCGGTGTCAGTGTCACACCACTCTTGGCTGCAGGGCCACCATTTTGGGTCCTTCAGCAACAAGCACAAGGAAGAGTTGGGGCCCAGAGAACATTTTCCCCCAAGGAGTGCCTTGGCTTTCAGCAAGCAAAAGATTCTGGTTCATCCTGTGCCCCATGTGTGCTGCTCATCCTGTGGAGTTGATACGAATAAGCTGAATGGATTATTAGAAGAAGTAGCACATGATGCTGTTAAAATGTCCAAGAGCAGATCCTGTGAGCTCCAACAAACACAGCTGGGGACTCCACAGAACCGCAGGGCCTTGGATTATCTGCTTGCTGACCAAGGAAGAGCCTGGGCTCTCATGGGACAGGAATGTTGCCGTGCTCTCAGCGATGGGTTTGAAGGCCAACAGTCAGGAATCATCTTGACACAAAGAGCAGGAGAAGAGTGGCGGGAAGAAGAAAATTCTTCTTGCTGGGATTGGCTTCATGGCTGCCAAATGTGAGGCTGCTGTGACATGCATTTGTGGCAGTGCAAGTCATCATTGCAGTGTGTGCTCTTGGTGTGCATTTGGACATTCCATGTTAGATTTTTGTGACGCTTTGTGCTGGGAAATGGAGTATTGAGACTTGTCTTAAAAGAGACAGTCTCAAGAAAAGAGAGGCATTTGATAAATAAGAGAGAATAGCAGCAACTATTTAGGCATGGTTTAAAAGGAATGTGAACAGCTCAGAGTCATGAAATTAAACAGCACCTAATTGAAGCACAAGAGGAGATGCCTTTATGCCTAATATCTCAATCTAAACTGCGTTATTGAAAGAATTGTATGAAAGTTCTAGTTCATTGTAGGTCTCCGGACCGATCAAAGTACCAAGGCCTGAACAGGCTGTGATCAAGGCCGCAACAGGCCCTGAGGCAAAGTTCACCTCTAGATGAACCTTCCAACCAAATGTTCTAGGAAGCATTGTTAACAACATGATCAGTGCATGTGTTCCTTGATAAAACATGGATTGATCTTTCTGTATTTAGAAACCAGAACAGGCCCTATCTGGCCTTGTTTGGGGCTGAAGGATCAAAGCCAACTCCCTTGGTTCCTCCTTGAGCCCTGGCCAGGCTTTGGGAGAAAGCAATGAGGAGAATGAAGCCAGATGTTGCCACAGTAGCAGTGATGTCAGCTTGTTTGTTCCACAGTGTAAAAGCTGTGTCCTCTCCCAGCGGTCTTGGAGCCTCCTTGCCTGCAGAGCTGGAGGCACCTGCAGGAATTCCCAGGGTCTGGGAGTGGCTCTGCAGCCCTTGGCTTCCCCAGCTGATGTGTGGGTCTGGCTGGTGGTAAAGTCTGAGGGGAACTGCTGATGGAACTTTCTTGAATCACTGCAGGCAACCTTTGGTAGTCATGAGTGGATGGATTGCTGAGCTTCTTTTGTAATTCTTTGCTAATGATGATGTGCTTTGCTGAGCTTATCCTTTTGTAATTCTTGGCAGCTGTGCATGATATAAATGACACAATTCCTTCAGTTGGTGTCTGTGTCTTTGGTATTGACCCTGCCCACTGGTGAAACAGGGCCCCCTCTTGCCTGAGTGTTACCTGGCAAGGCAAAAGCCCTCCCTCCAAAATTCTCCCCTTCCTCCCTGTTGCCCCCCTTCATACCCTGAGCATGATGTGCTCTGCTCTGGGGTATCCCGGGGTCAGTTGGGGTCCCCTGTCCTGGCTGTGTCCCTGCCCAGCTCCCCCGCAGCCCCAGCCCCTCCCCAGCGTGGCTGGACGAGGGGCAGGACAGGCCTTGGCTGTGCTGCAGCTCAGCAAGAACAAAACCATCTCTGCGTGCTCAGCCTGTGCTCAGCGCCCGGCCCAGCAGTGTCTCAGTGCTAGGGGCTGTGCCCTCAGTGCCTGCCGGGGGTTTCCATGGCAGCTGCCAGGCCGGGTGCCCCACGTGTGCCCCCAGTGCCGGGTGCCATGGAAACAGTGCCCAGCCCTGCCCCTTTCTGTCTGGCTGCCCTGGCCTTTGGCCCTGGCAGTGCCGGTGGCTGCTGGTTCCTGGGGCCTGAGCGGCCAGCGCGGCACAGGGCAGGTGGCCATGGCACAGCCCCAGCAAGGGATCCCCTCTGGCTCTGGGCACTGGCACCAGCCCTGAGCAAGGGGCCCAGGGCAGCTTGCCATGGCCACCAACCACCACAACGGGTCCAGGCATTGGTTGCCATGGCACCAAACCAAGGAACGGGTCCCCGTGGCCGTTGCCATGGCACCTGGTGGCACCAACGAGTGTCACTGCAATTGTACCTGGAACAGCCCTGGCACTGCTTTGGCGTCAGGGTTGCCATGGCAGCCGAGGGCAGCAACAGCTCTGCAGGCAAGTGGCCATGGAACCTGGCTGCAGAAATGGCTCCTTGGGCTGGTTTCCAAGGAAACCTGAACTGATGGGGGTTGCCATGGCACCCAAAGCCAGCAGTGGGGTCCCTGCAGTGTCCATGGCAACAGTCCCTTGCAATGGCCCAGTGCAGGTTGGGCTGATGATCCACCCTCACAGCTGGCCCAGGGCAGCTCTGCAGTGCCCTTCCCCACAGCCTGTCTGCACAGAAACATTGCCAGGGCTCTCTGCACTTCCCCTCACTCCTGGGTCACTCACACACCTCCCAACAACCCACTTGGTGCTTTGGGCTGTAAGGAGTTCAAAGCTGGCCTGTCCTTCAGGAGTTGGTCTAATTCTGCCTTCGGCCAACTTTGGATTAATGCTTATATTAGAACTTCCTTTGTGTCTGAGATAGACGAGTAATGCGATGATTGACTCTCATAATTAATGGACAAATATCATGTATATAGGTTAAGAAAATCTATAGATTTATAGTTATGTTGTACCCCCTCATGTCGTTATCAAGGGACAGTGGGATTTGGGACATCTGGGAGGGCTGACTTGTCACTATGGTGACATCTGACCTCCAATCAGGATTTGAGGAAGAGATCTCCACCACTGGACAGCGAAGAAGAAATTGATGGACAGCACTTTGGAAGGGGTTAAAGGGTTAAAGATGGTTAAACCTGCATTGTGAGGTGGCTGAGCAATGGAGGGGAAAATCTTTTGCTCCCAGCACCGTAACCTTTTTTCTTTATTCAGTCTTCTGTTGTATTTTTGATAAGGTTTAATAAACCTTCCTAAACTATGAAAAGTGAGTAGCTATTTCTCACAACTTTTGGGGGCTTTTCTGGGATAGACACCTCTCCCCACTGGTGCTGGGAGTTTTCAAAAAGAAGTGCACCCATGCCACAAATTTGGTGGAGTCTGTTGGATACTCCCGGGGCCACCAGTGGTTGCAGGCCGAAGCTCAGAGACAGCAGGAGACTGGATAAAGAAAAGAGAAGAGGGATGAGTACTATTTTTTAGTCAGATAATTACTCTGTAATTCCGGTGTAGGAAAGTGAAGTCCACGTGAGTACTATATTGGACCCACCCTGGTCTGGTGGAGTTTTCATGAAATGGGGCCACTGAAGGGGAAGGCGGGACACGAATTTGAGAGGAAAGTAAAGGATTTCTTCCGCCGTGGCCAGCGGGATGTGTGGGTTAGACGAGTTCGGGGCAGACCCTAACCCAGCTGTACTGCAGTGATTCGGGGCAGAGTCAGCCGAGAAGCTCCTGGACCGTAGGTTTTTATAATGGAAGAGAGGTAAAGCTTTTTCCTAGTTTGTTTCTCTCTCTTCCTCTTTTTTTTCTCTCTCCCTTTTCCTTTCCTGGTTTCTTTTTTCCCCTTTCCCTCATCCTTCATAGGGAGGCAGGCTCTGTCAGGGGTAGACCTGTGATCTGCTGGTCAGGATGGGATCATGGGTGAGTAGTGAATCCCCAGAGGAAGAAGCAGAGATTGAAGAGGAACCAATGGGCATCCCTCCAGACAGCCCATTAGGAAGGAAGCGATCCTGGTGGAAATATGACCCCAACACCAGAGATAAGGATGAGAGCAAAATGATTCAGTACTGTGGGTTAGAGTAGAACCGAAGGGAAATTAGGAATGATCATGTCTACTGGCCGAGGTATGGATCAGATGAGGGATGGACATGCTGAGCATTAAACATGTATGTAAGAGCTAAGGAACCATTCAATCAGGAAGAGAGTGACTGTGCTGCTTGCTGGGAAGGGGAGACCTCACCCTCAAAGGTGAGCGTGTTTAAGGTAGCAGAACATACAGAATGGGACCCGTTTGACCACTTACCCCCCCCGTCCAGTGGCTCCAACTGCACCTCCCCTAACCCCTGATGGGCCTGGCCAGAACACCAGGAGCAGGGTAGCACAGAGAGAGGAAAGCAGATCAGGGGATGGGAGCCAAGCACTGGGACTGTACCCCCTGAGGGAAGTACCCCTGGGAGGGCACAGGGAGGAATTGGGTTTGTAACTGTACCTCTCAGTTCCTCTGATGTGAGAATGTTTAAAAGGGAATTAAAAGGACTGTTAGAGAACCCCTCAGGCTAGGGGAGCAGTTAGACCAGTTTCTGGGGCCCAATATTTACACATGGGAAGAAATGCAATCATTATTGGTTATGTTGCTCACACCAGAGGAAAGACAGATGATCCAGGAGGCTGAGATATGGATATGGGAAAGGGAGCATGTGAAAGGACCTCCTGAGGATCTGAAAATGCCCATAGTGCACCCCACCTGGGTGGGACCACAACATCTGGGGGGAGGCAAGACATGGAGTAATACAGAACATTGATTACAAGAGGTATCAAAGAGGCAGCTCCATGTAACCAAAATGCGCATGAGGCTTTCGATGAACAGCAAAAGAGGGAAGAAACCCCAACAGAGTGATTAGAAAGGTTGAGGAAAAATTTGAGGCAGTATTCAGGAGTTGACCCTGACACGGTGGCCGGACATATCTTACCAAAGATAAATTTTATCACTCACGCTTGGCCAGATATACGGAGAAAGTTAGAAAAGTTAGATGGTTGGCAAGAAAAGGGGTTAGAAGATCTTTTAAGGGAAGCACAGAAGGTATGTGTGAAAAGGGATGAAGAGAAGGCCAAGGCAAAACCCAAGGTAATGGCAACTGCCTTTAGGGGAGGAAACCAGCACATAAAGAGCAACCCAATTAAGGGAGGGAGATTCCGAGTACAGGAAGATAGATGGAGGGGAGATGCAGCTCCTTGGGACTGGGCAGAAAAAGGAGAGTTTGGGAAACAGGGGAACCTAGGACCAGTCTGCTTTTACTGTAAAGAGAATGGACATATTAGAAGGAATTACCCCCAGAAGGAAAAGGAGCTGAGGGTCTATGAGACTGAGCAGAAAGAAGAAGATTAGGGGTGTCAAGGACTCTACCTCCTGGGGACAGAATACCATCAGGAGCCCTTGATAACTTTAAAAATAGGCCCCCAGGAGGAAGAATTTGAACTCTTAGAAGACATGGGGGCTGAAAGAACTTGTGTTCATAGAATTCCAAAGGGGTGCAAAAAGGGTCAAGATACTGTGCAAGTAGTAGGTGCTGAAGGGGAAGGGCTCAAACCCTCAGTTATAATGCAAATAAAGTTTGAAAGAACAAATAAAATACGAATTGGGGATGTTCTATTAGTTCCAGAAGCAGGGTGAAATTTATTAGGACAGGATTTACAGGTGCAGTTTGACATTGGAGTGCTCCTAGAGGGAGGGAAAATGGTGGTTAAGCTTCTCCAATTAAGGGAAGAAGATGAGGAGAAAATTCATCAGATGGTGTGGACAAAAGCATATCCATTCTCCCTGGAGGGCAGATGAGGACTCCGGCCGCTAATCCAGGACCTACTTGAAGAGGGGACCTTAGACTTGAGGGGGGACCATGTATGTCCCCCCATAATACACCCATATTACCAGTAAGTCAGATGGGACTTATGGGCTTGTTCAAGATTTGAGAGAAGTGAACAAAAGAACAGTGAATCAGTACCCAGTAGTGCCTGACCCCTCTACACTACTGAGTAACATCCCCCCAGCACACCAGTGGTTTAGTGTGACAGACCTAAAAGACGCTTTTTGGGCGTGCCCACTGGCAGGGGAAAGTGGGATGTATATAACTTTAAATGGGAGTACCCTGATTCTAGGAGGAAGCAACAGCTTCAGTGGACGGGGTTACCCCAAGGGTTTTCTGAATCCCCAAACCTCTTCGGTCAAGCCCTAGGAGAAACAATAGAACTCTTCTCTATTAAACCTGAGATAAAGCTCATCCCATATGTAAATTATCTGCTTTTCTCAGGACGGGAAGAAAAAGAAGTTTGGGAATCCACCATAGTGTTGTTAAATTTTCTGGGGGACCAAAGACTTTGGGTATGAAAAGTAAAACTCGGATTTGTAGAGAGGGAAGTAAAATACCTAGGAGATGTGATTTGTCAAGGGAGCTGGCGCCTGAACCCTGAAAGAATTATGGGGACAGTCTCACTCCCACGGCCAAAAACTAAGAGGGAAGTCAGAAGGTTTTTAGGCCTGTTGGGATATTTTAGGCTATGGATTGAAGGATACACACCGGTTCACTGTATGAAGACCATCTGGTTCTTGTATGAAAAGTTAGTTGAAGAAGAGATTAGGTAGGAAAAGATGATGAACAAAAGTTTGAAGCTTTAAAGCAAAAATTAATCAGTGCACTGTCACTGAGTCTTCCTGCCTTAGACAAACCCTTCTATCTGTTTGTGGATATAGAAAAAGGGGTAACATATGGAGTACTAGCCCAGGACTGGGGAGGATCCAGGAAACCAGTGGCCTATTTATCAAAATTACCAGACCCAGTCAGCTGGGGATGGCCAACCTGCATTCAGGCTGTGGCAGTGACTGCCCTACTCATAGCAGAAAGCCAAAAATTCACCTTCTGGGGGAAAATTGAAGATATATATCCCTAACTCAGTAAGGAGTATCCTGAGCCCAAAGGCTGAGAAATGGCACTGATTCCAGAGTGCTAAAGTATGAAGCAATGTTAACAGATAATGGTTTAGAGCTGATTGTGAGTAACCAACTCAACCCTGCCCAGTTTTGTATGGAGAACCAGATGAGGAACTAATACATAATTGCCTACAGGTTATAAACTATCTAACTAAAGTAAGAGAGGACCTAACAGATCAACCACTCCAAGGTAGAAAACAATTGTGCATCGATGGATCTTCACGGGTAATAGAGGGGCACGGGGTATTAGGGTACGCTGTAGTGCCTGAAGGAAAGGTAAAGTTACCTTCCAACTGGTCAGCCCAAGCATGTGAGCTATATGCCCTAAAACAAGCTTTTGAAATATTAGCACAGAAAAGGGAAACAATATATACAGACTGAAAACACACTTTTGGAGTAGTGAATACCTTTGGAAAAAAAGGGGAAGCGAGGGGACTATTAAATTCAAAGAAAAAGGAACTGATTCATGAAAAATTTGTCTTAGAAGAGTTAGAAACCTTACAATTACCAGAGGAAGTAGCAGTGGTATATGTTAAAAGATTTCAAAAAGGGGCAACTCAGGAGGAGTAAGGGAACAATTTAGACAATTTAGAAGTTAAAAATGCAACTGAATCAGAGACAGAAAAACCAATAATAGCATTAACCCCCATGAGAGAAATGCAAAAAGTCCCCATATTCAGTGGGACAGAAGAAGAAGAACTCCTTAAAATGGGAGCCAAGAAAGATAACAAAGGAAAATTAGCAGATGGAAGGAAATAATAATAAAGCCCTTGCCAAGAAAATGCAAGAAGGCATACATGGAAGAACACCTTGGGGCACACAAGCACTAAGTGATCAATTTCTAAGGGATTGGGCATGCAAAGGAATTTTCAGAATAGCTAAGGAAGTAACTGAACAGTGTGTGATATTTCAACAAGTGAATAAGAAAATCATGAGGAAAACATGCAAGGGAGGGTGAGAACTACCCTTACGGCCCTTCCAAAACATCCAAGTAGACTTTACTGAGCTTCCCCAGGTATATAACAGTGGAAATTTTTGCCAGTGACAGTAGATCAGGTGACTCATTGGGTAGAGGTGGTACCCACTGTGAAAGCCAATGCCAGTGTTGTGAGTAAAACACTTCTGGAATCAATCATTCCCCAATATGGGATGGTAAACAGGATTGATTCAGACTGGGGAACTCATTTCACATCGAAGATATTGCAGAAAGTTGTTCAAGCCCTGGGAGTAAAATGGGAATTACACACTCCATGGCATCCACAGAGTTCCAGTTGGGTTGAGAGAATGAATCAAACCCTTAAAAGAGCTCCAGTTAAGCTAATGATTGAAACCCAAATGTCATGGATAAAATGTCTCCCTTTGGCTTTATTAAGAATTAGAACCCAACCCCAGTCAGATCTGGGGGGTGTCACCCCATGAAATGATGTTTGGGTTTCCCTTCCTGACCTCACCCCAGAAGGTTGCCACCTATGAGGAAGGGGAAGCCAATGCCAAGAAATAAGTGATGTCCATAGCACAAACCTTAGAAGGGCTAAGACATGAAGGGGCAATTGCTCAAACTACCACCCTGGATTTCAGAATCCATAATATTAATCCTGGGGATTGGGTGATGATCAAGTCATGGAGAGATCAGCCTCTGACTCCTCAGTGGGAAGGTCCCATTCAGGTACTGCTCACCACCGAATCGGCCGTGCGAACTGCAGAGCGGGGATGGACTCATGGCAACAGAGTCAAAGGCCCAGCAGAAGAACCCAAAGAGTCGACTATAACATCCAGGCTGAGTGAAACAAGATTGACTCTCAAACAGAGACTGAGAGACAACCAGAAAAACACCAAGACACCCAAAAAGTAGAGTCAAGCTTCCACCAACCAGCTCAAGAACTCTCTTCCTGTTTTCATGGGTGAGAATTACCAGCATCTGTTGAGGGGAAGTACACAAGGGACTGTAAAAGGCAGTGGGACAGCTTCGTTAAGAAAATAAGACAAAGGAAGGAGGGCAAGACCGGGTCGGCCCCTTTGTTTGCTACCAAGAAGGCTCCATAGCCCTGCTGTGGGTAGCAACCCCACAGGCATGGTAAGGTAGGGACAAAAAGGCCAAACCAGACCTCTGGAATTCCTCAGTTGTCTTTTAATTCAACAGGGACTGGGGGGGCAGGACCGAGTTGGCCTCTGTACTCACCCCTAAGATCCACCAACTATGGGCAGCAGCCACACCGGCATGGTAGATGGGAGTCAAAGCCAGACTGGACCTCTGGGATGCCCTTTTGTCCATTCCAAATAAGTGTGTCTATGGAAAACCTAAGATTTTTTTCTCCTGTTCCCACTGTCCTTGTCCACATCAACAGATGCTGGTATGACTCATTCAAGAGGGAGAGAAATTTTTTAACTTAACTGTTTGAGGACAATGACTTATAGAAAAACAAAAGAGGAGTTTGTTATAGATGAGTAACCCTATGGTTGACTCCACAATTAATGGGTGAATATTAAATGTATGTTAAGAGAAGTTTTGTAGATGTATAGTTATCCTTCCCCTCCTCCTTGCATTCTTATCACAGGATGGCCTCAGTAGTCGGGGCATTTGGGAGGGTTGGCTTGTTACTGTGGCAGCACCTGACCTCCAATCAAGGTGTCAGACAGTGATCTCCACCACTGGACACTGAAGAAGGAGTCGATTGACAAGACTCTGGGAGGGGCTAGAGGTGTAAAAGACAGAGCATCCATTTTGTAGATCTGCACATGGTGACTGAATCCTTTGCTCCCGTCACTGTATTCTTTTCTTTATTCAGTCTTCTGTTGTATTTTGATAAGGTCTTAATGAACCATTTAAATTTTTGAAAGTGAAAATAATTTCTCACATGGGGTTGGGGAATGTGGGGCAAGGTTGTCCACACTGGGTCAATTCTCAAGGTACAACTTCACTGACCTGGCCAGATCTCCTTAGGAGCAGCCCTACATCAATATCAATCACAGAATGCTGCAATCAGCTCTTCTCTAAAAAGAGAACAGCAATAAAATACACTCTTTGAAATAAGATTACATATTTCTTAGAAGCTCTTTGAAATATTTCTGCATAAATGTAAAAGGAAACCTTCCTGATAAACTGCTCCAGACCAGAGGGAAATCAAGGCAGAGCCATGGTTTGTCAGGACTTGCTTGATCCTAATGAGCCCCGTGGTGCATTTGGAGCTGAGCCCTGGAACCTCAGGGCCTGAGAGGAGATTGAACAAACCTTTCCAGGAGTCAAAGTCAGAGGAAACACCCAAAGTGTCTCAAAGCATGAATGGCTCCCACTGAGGTCCATCCCCAACACAGGCTCCTCATGGACTCCTTGGAGGAGAGAATTGGAGGCCAGGATGGCACAAATCCTCTCAGAGATTCTGAGTGTGGAAAGGAAAATCCAAAGTACCTTAAAAACCTTGAGTATCTTAAAGTATTAATCAGCCCCACTGAGTATCAGTATAAAGCTCTCAAGGGACTCATTAAAGCAGATAATTAGGGCCATGATTGAACAAACCTCTGACAGAGTCTGCATCAAAATGGAAACACCAAGTACCTTAAAATAACTGAAGTACGTTGAAGCATTAATGAGCCCACTGAATGTTGTTACTGATAAAGTCTCTCCAGGGACTAATTACAGCAGATAATTGGAGGCTGCGACTCCACAATCTTTCTCATAGAGTCTGTATCGAAAAAGAAAAACCAAGTGGCTTAAAAAATTGAAGTATCCTGAAGTATTAATGAGTCCCACTGAGTGTTGCTGCTGACAAAGAATTTCAAGGGACTGATTAAAGCAGATAATTGGAGGCCATGATTGCACAAAACTCTCAGAGACTCCAAGGCAAAAGAGGCACAGAGGCAGCTCCTGGTAAGCAAGAAGAGCTTCAAAAGCACATTTCTCTTGATGAGCAGCTCTTCTGCCAGCCCAGCAGGGCTGGGGCACTGCCTGCAGCCAGCCCGGGCACAGCACAGAGGCACAGAGAGCTCCAATCAGTCAGGGCTGGGAAGGGGCTGAGAAGTTCCTCTGGCAGAATCCCTGCCAGCCCTTGGCACAGGAACCTCTGGCTGCAGGACAATGCAGCTGCAGCTCCTGGAGCCATCTACTAAAGCTGGAACATCCCAATGCCTGCAGACCCTGTGAGTACATTCTCTGCTTGTCTCTTGTGCAGAGCAGCCAGGGGTGCCCAGGGCTGTCCTGCAGAGCAGGGTCCTGCAGCCCAGGGCGCTGTGCTGGGGCAGGGACTCTGCTGCCTGCCAGGGACAGCTCTCAGCCAGCCCTGGCAGCTGCTCCCAGCACTGGGGGACAAGATCTGGGTGGGAGGAGACAGCTTGTGAGGCTTGGAAGTGTTCTCCTTGTGTGGGGAGGATGCTGCATTGCTCAGGACTGCTCCCAGCATGGCATTTAACTGCAGAACATTTCCATGTAGATGATGCAGGGTGCACAGTGAGGAAGGGGCTGCATGAAAGGGAAAATCCTGCTTTTAAATTTACTGCTCTGGGTTGCCTGGATAGGAAATTGCAGATAGATATTCATCTCTCAGTTCAGGTTGAGGAAAAAAAAAAATTCTTAGATGTTAATAAACCAGGCAGTGACAGAAATCAGCACAATTCCCCTTAGAGTCAGCATCAATGTCGCTTGGCTCTGAAGTTGCCATCAGAGCCTGCAGAGCCAGAGCTGCCCCTGGGCAGTGCCTGAGCTGGGAGGGCTCTGCAGGGCAGAGCTGAGCCCCCAGGGCTGGGCTGGGCTCTGGCAGCACTGGCAGGGCCCAGCCCTGGGCACAGGGAAGCAGCTGCTGGCAGGGACAGCTCCAGGCAGCAGAGCCCTGGGCAGGCAGTGGTGGGAAAGTGCCACCAGGCTGTGCTGGGATGTTTAAACTCCTCTCCAAACCCAACTATTCCATGATTACTTTTCTTACAGATCCCCATGCCAAGGCATCACAAATGTCCAACAGCAGCTCCATCAGGCACTTCCTCCTGCTGGCATTGGCAGACACACAGCAGCTGCAGCTCCTGCACTTCTGCCTCTTGCTGGGCATCTCCCTGGCTGCCCTCCTGGGCAACGGCCTCATCATCAGCGCCGTAGCCTGCGGCCACCACCTGCACACACCCATGTTCTTCTTCCTGCTCAACCTGGCCATCACTGACCTGGGCTCCATCTGCACCACTGTCCCCAAAGCCATGCACAATTCCCTCTGGGACAGCAGGAACATCTCCTACACAGGATGTGCTGCTCAGCTCTTTTTCTTTATGTTCTTCATTTCAGCAGAATTTTCCCTTCTGACCATCATGTGCTATGACCGCTATGTGTCCATCTGCAAACCCCTGCACTACGGGACCCTCCTGGGCAGCAGAGCTTGTGCCCACATGGCAGCAGCTGCCTGGGCCATTGCCTTTCTCAATGCTCTCATGCACACGGCCAATACATTTTCCCTGCCCCTGTGCCATGGCAATGCCCTGGGCCAGTTCTTCTGTGAAATTCCACAGATCCTCAAGCTCTCCTGCTCACACTCCTACCTCAGGGAATTTGGGCTCATTTCGGTTAGTTCCTGGTTAGGACTTGGCTGTTTTGTGTTCATTGTTTTCTCCTATGTGCAGATCTTCAGGGCAGTGCTGAGGATCCCCTCTGAGCAGGGACGGCACAAAGCCTTTTCCACCTGCCTCCCTCACCTGGCCGTGGTCTCTCTGTTTGTAAGCACTGGCACATTTTCTTACCTGAAGCCGCCCTCCATGTCCTCCCCATCCCTGGATCTGGCCCTGTCAGTTCTGTACTCGGTGGTGCCTCCAGCCCTGAACCCCCTCATCTACAGCCTGAGGAACCAGGAGCTCAAGGCTGCAGTGTGCAAAATGATGACTGGATGCTTTCGGAAACATTAAACTGCTGGCCAGTTTCTGCCAATCACTTGTAATAAAGGTCATCTTTGGTACTTCTTATTGGTTTGGTTGTGCGGTCTTTTTTCGCTTGATTTAACTTTTCATATTATCTACAAAGAAATATCATTGTTTGTGCCATTTCTCATTTTTTTTTCTCTCCGCCTTCCCTCTGGCCACAGACTGTGTCAATGAGGGGCTGCACTCTTGGAAACTTTAAAGGAGCTAAAGGATCTCCCAGCAGAGTTTTCTGCAGAGATGCCCTTTTGTTGCCTTCTCTGGAGCTGCAGCAGCAATGTCTGTGTGCAGAGCTGGGGCAGATCAGTGCTGGCCCAGCAGCTGTGCCCAGCAGCAGCAGCAGCACTTGGTGTTGCCAGTGCTGCTGCCGTGGCCCTGCCCCGCTGCCCTGCTGGCCCTGGTGTTGCTGCAGGGCCTGAGTGCTCTCGGGGCCGGGCACAGCCCTGGGGGTGGCAGTGCCGGGGCTGCAGCAGGGACAGGCCATGGGCACTGCTGGGGCAGCGCTGACGCCTCAGCCCAGGCCCTGGGGGCTCCAGGCTCCTTGCCCAGGCTCTCTCAAGAACATGGCCAGGCCAATGCTCAGCACAGAAACCCCCGTGAGCAGCCCCAGGCTGGCCGTGGGCAGGCTGGGGGCAAACAGCATGGCTGGGGCTCTGCAAGGGCCCTGGGGCAGACGGGAAGGAGCAGCAGAGCAGGGGCTGATCCATCCCCAGGGCACTGCACAGCCCAGGGCAGCGTCCCAGAGCGTCCTGATGGAGCTGCCAACAACATCCCCCCTCTGCAGCCCTGGCCTCTCCCCCAGCTCACACAGGTGCCCCATCCTTGCAGGCACAGCCACGGCAGCACTGGCTCAGCAGCCCCTGTTTGCATTGCACACAGCAGGGGCAGCACCCCCATGCTGTTGCTGTGGGGACATGAACCTGAGGGAGCACAAATGCCATCAGCCCCTGGGGCCAGCAAGGGCTGGGGGACACCAGGGAAACCACTCAGCTTTGTCCTGGCCTCTGCAGTCAGCCAGAAAGTTTGTTCCCATCAGCTGGGAGTTTCCTGTGCCACTGCAGACGCTGTTGCTCAGAGCCAGGGCTGCCTGGCAGCCACCCCCAAACTGCCCTGAGCATTTCCTTGGCTTCACCTTTGCTTTCTTTACTCTTCCTGATACAAATTTCTTCCCATTGCCCAGCCCTGTTCCCTGCCCTGCAAACAGCCCATCCCTGTTTGCCCTTTCCTCTCTGGCCCCACTCCCCATTGCAGTTCCTGACTTGGCACCACGGGAACGTCCCTTGGGCAGCAGGATCATCCTACAAGTGCTGCAGGAATTGTCTGCAGGCTCCTGCAGTGCCTGGTGCTGCTCCCTTGCCAGAGGCACCCCAGGCCAGGGGGGCACATCTGGGCTGCTGTGTCTGCCTCTGGGGCTCCCTGATCTGGGCAATGAGGAGGAGCTGCAGAGGCTCTGCAGGACTGACAGGATGGGCTTTGGGGCTGACAGGAGAAGCTGAGGGACCTGGGCTGCTGGAGCTGCTGAAGAGGAGGCCCAGGGCTCATCCTGCAACTGCTCCAAGGGTGGTTTCAGAGAATCCCAGAATCCGCAAGGGTGGAAAAGACCATTGAGATCATCAAGTCCAACCTGTGCCCTGACACTGTCTTGTCTCCCTGAGCCTCCTCTTCTCCAGGATAAACAACCCCAGCTCCCTCAGCCAATCCTCACAGGACTTGCGTTCCAGACCCCTCCCCAGCCTTGTTGCCCTTCTCTGGACACGCTCCAGCCCCTCCGTGGCTTTCCTAAATTGGGGGCCCAGAACTGGACACAGCACTCGAGGCGCTGCCCAAGCAGTGCTGAGCACAGGGGAAAAATCACGGCCCTGCTCCTGCTGGCCACACCATTCCTGATCCATAGGAGTGCCAGGGCTTGGATGAGGAAAATGGTGGGGAGGGGGTGGGGACATACTGTGACTGATTGTCAGCCATGAAGGGTCTTGATTTTCATATCTGTTCAGACTGTATGAGGTGGTGCTGGGGGTCAATATCAATTGAACATTGCTGATATCAATCCATTAACAGGAAAAGAAAAGAGGAAAAAACAATTCTGTCTGCATTGTTTTCAATATATTTGCTGTGAATACACTTATCAAATCAGACCATTTAACCACAGAAGAACTGAAAAATTATTCCCAGGGGCTTGTCTTGTTTGGGTGATTTGAACAAATGTTTATCAGCCTTTTTCACTGAATTCCTGAACTGAAGAGCTAAAGGAAGAAGATGCCTCTGAAGTAGTGAAATTAATCATCAACCTCCAAGTGGCTGAGGATCACTCCCCATCAGAGCAGCAATGAACAGAAATGGGCACAACTTTGTGGCTGCCCCAGCTTTGGCATGGGCCCCGGGCCTGGAGCAGGAGCAGCTCTTGAGGGCCCCAAGGCCGGGGCTCTTGTGCTGCCCTGGGCAGATGGGATGGCAGCAGGGGCTGCAGAGCTCTCAGCACCTCAGCCCGAGGGGAGCAGGGCACCCAGGGAGCCTCCTTTGGCCTTGGCCCAGCACCTTCCCCTATGGCTGGGGCTGAGTCCTGTGGCAGCTGCAGCTGCTGCTGTGCCCTTGCCAGGGGCTGAGGCCGTGAGGCAGTGCCCAGAGCAGCCTGGCCTGAGCAGAGCTGTGGGGCCAGAGCCGGCTGGGCTGGGCTGGGCTCAGAGAGGCCCTTGGTGCTGCCCAGAGCTCAGGGCAGCTGGCAGAGCTTGCAGGGAGCTGGGCTGGGCTGCGAGAGCCTGGCCCAGAAACCATCAGTGTCCATCTCAGCCTGGCTGAGCGGGCAGGGGCAGGACTCAGGCCAGGCCTTGTGGGGCAGGGCCAGCGCCTGTGCAAGGCATTGCAAACAGGCAAGTGGCCCAGAGAGGAGGCTGCTCTGTGCCCTTGGTGGCACGGACAGAGCAGGGAGGGGGCCCAGGACATTTGTCAGCGCCAGCCTCTGTGCCCATGTGTTGGCAGCCCTGGCTGCTGAGCCCAGCTTTGGCCTGGGCTGAGTTTGGCTGTGGCCCAGCTCCATCCTCCTGTGGGGCTCAGGGCCTGTTCCTGGCCATGGCCAGCCCTGGCCGGCCTCTCTGCTGGCCCAGAGGCCGGCAGAGCCCGGGGCAGGGCTGTCTGTGCAGCCCCACAGGTGCCAGGGCCTCTGCAGGAGCTGGCAGAGGCTGCCCAGCAGGGAGGCCATGGGGCACAGAGCCCCAAGGCTGCTGTGGGCACCACGGCACAGGGGCCCTTCCCAGCCGCAATGCTCCTGGCCTGGGCTGGGCCTGCACAGGGGCTGGGCCACCATGGCTGGGCCAGCACAGGGCCACAAAGGGGCCACGCAGCCGCTGCCGGGGCTGACAGCAAGGCCAGGCACACACAAGCAATTGCTGAGCATGGCCTGCGCTGGCCAGCCCTGACTGTGCCAAAGGCAGAGCTCAGCTGCCCTTGGCGGCTGCAGCAACAGCCCAGAGCCCAAAGAGCCTCCATGGCTGTGCTGGAGACCAAGGCTGCAGCAGGGAAATGCAGGGCTGCTGCAGGATGGGGAGGCCATTGAATTCCAGCACACACCTCAGCTCTCTGATGATCCCGGCACCATGCTGGGCCCTGTTTCACACTGGAGCAGAGCTCATGTTGATGGGACAGGAGCCCTGTGGGGCTTTAAGGGACCTGCAGCTTGCAAGGTGCTCTGCTCTCCCTCAGGTGCTCTTGGAGAGATCCAATCCCAGCTGGGCACCTCAGGGCACAAGTGGCACTGCCTGTTCATGGGCACACAGCTGATGTCTGCCTGGAAAGGGGCACAGGTTTTAACACCAGTTGGTTTCACAATATACAAGCACATTTTTATTATCTGGGTCATTTGAGTACTTTTAAGGAGTGACAAAGTTTTCCCATCACGAATGAGGATTTCCTGGAAATGTACTGACGGCAAAAGGAGAAGAAATACTGATCTTCCCATCTACTTGTGTCACCAATATTCAATCTTTTATTTCATCTCCCTCTTCCTTTAGGTTGTTTGCAGCTCCCCTGTTCAAATGGCCATCTCTAAGGACATCTCTTAATTTAGGGCAGATGTATCTATGTACTTCCTGCTGCTCCCAGATTTGCTCCTCTAGATCCTTTCTGGTCAGTCAAGTACCTCTCAAGTACCAAATGACTGGTTTAATGCTTTGAGAAGCAATAAGTTGCCCAATATTTCTAAAGTTCAATTAAATATAATATTTTATCATCACCTCAATTGTGTTTTTAATTATCATAGAATTGTTTTTCTTCTGTCCTTGTCTAAAACTGTTCCTGTACGGATATCCCTTGGGGATGGTGGAGATGTCAGATGCTGCTGGGACATCCCAGAGAGCTGAGGAAAGAGCTGTGATGATTATTAAACTGTTCAAATGTTCAACTTGTGTTTGTTAGCAAGAAACCTTTCTGTGCCTCTGAGTGTCACCAGTCCCTGACCCCGGAGGACACAAACCTGATGAGTTGTGGTTCCCACTGCAGGGGCACTTGGACCTTGTGTTTTGGTTTGGAAAGACAGGAGTCTGGTGAGGAAGGCAGGAGCCTCCCCGGAAATAGAGAATGTAAACCCTTCCCACCCCTCCCAATTGCTATTATTTTAAATTAAGGGACTCTCAGGCAAAAATATGGGAGCAGGAAATAACAGTTCTTTATTAGGGAAAAGAAAACAAAAAAAAGATAAAATAAACACTGCAGTAGACTAGAACAACACTGACAGAGTCAGAACCCAACCTGACACCCTGTGGGTCAGGGTGTTGGTGGCAGTCCAACTGGAAATGTGGCTACAGTCCTCCTGAACTGTCAGGTGTGGTTCTGTTGGAGCAGAGGGTCCTGTAGAGAAGGATGTATTCTTCCTCTGAAGATCCAGTGGAAGAAGAGGCAGCTGCTGTTTCTCTGGGGAATCCAGTGGAGTAAGCCATGCTGGTGTCTCAGAACCTCCAGATTATATCTGGGTAGCAATGCTTGGCTCCTCCCTCTGGGCAGAGCATCTCACAATGGGATGTTATAGTTCTTATCAGCCATGCAGTGATGTTCAATAGTCTGTTATCAGCAGATGTCCCCTCCCCAGGGAGGTGTAAATTTGGTCTCTCATAGAGACTGATAAGGAAAACAGCCCACTTGACAAAAGACAAACATCATACAGATGGTAATAGAACACTTACTGCCTTGCAATGTGGAACAACCCCAGAGCCATCAGCCTCTCCCTGCTGGCTATGTGATGAGGCCTCCAAACCCCATCTTGGGAGATTTCTGGGTCCTCTCCAAGATCTGTGAAAATGGAAAATAGTGGTCAAAGGTATTTTATCCCAAATCTTGCCATAACAGAAAAAGGGTCAATATCTTTAAACTGAATGAGAGTGGATTTACATTTCTTAGAAGGAGGAAACATTTTACATTTATTAAAGTGGCACAAAACTGCAGCTGTTTTTCCAGGGAAGTGGATTCACCATCCCAGGAATTGTCCAAGAGCAGGAGCTTTGTGCAGCCTGACCCAGTGTAACCCTCTCATTCCCAGTGAAAGAATTCCTGTAGTGTGGGTTCTCTGATGTGCTGGGTGCCCTCACAAGGCTTCTGGCCAGAATGTCTGCTGAGGGCAGCCAGGCTGCTGCAGGGGCAGTGCCCTCACAGCCATCACCATGGCAGCCCTGTCCCCTGGGCCTGGCTCTGCCCTTTCCTCTGCCCCTGCCTTGGCTCTGCTGCCATGAAGAGTTTTGTCATTAATATCTTGTCCCTGAGGTGCTGGGGCCAATGGCTTCCCAGCCAGGCTCCTGGAGCAGAAGTGGCTTTTCAGAGCCCAGCCAGGAAGGAGCCCTGAGGCAGCAGCTCTGCAGTGGTGGCCACCAGGCTGGGCTGCCCAGGGAGGCTTCTGGCCATGGCCTGCAAGCAGCTGCTGCTGCCCAGGTGCCTTTGGTGCCTCGGGCTCTCCCTGGCACAGCTCCCAGCATGGCACTCTGCCCTTGTGCCCGAGCCCTTCCCTGTGCTGGGGCTGCCCTGGGGCTTTTCCTGCAGCGGGACCTGCCCTGCTGATGGCACAGGAAAGGCAGTTCCTGCTGGAGCAGGAGCCTCTGCCTGCAATGGGCTCCAGCAGCTCCAGCAAGGCCCTGTTTGCAAAGCCCCCAGAAGGAAATGAAGGGGGGGGGGTCATGCTGCTTTTGGGGTGAATAATGCTGAAACCAGCCTGACTCTTCCATCCCAAAGTTCAACATCCTCAGAGGGAGCTGAAGCTGTGGCAGAGCTGGAAAAATCCCCAGAGAAAGGAACAACCAAGTGACACCACTGAGAGCTGCTGCAGAGCTGCTGAGCTGGCCCAGCCTGGGCACATCTGACTGACAGGGCAGCACCTCAGACTAGAAAAGCCCCAGCCCAAATTTTAACAGCAGCATCTCCTGACATTTCCCTGCTTGGGGGATGTGGGGATTCCTCCCTGCAGTGGGGACACCCCTCAAGGTCACTGCTCCAGGCTGAGCCAAAGGGATTTGCCCACAGTCATTGGTCTGTGGGAGTGACATCAATCTCTGCTTAATTACAGATTTTGCTTTAATACAGTTGCTTTGAAATAATTTCTTAGTACTCTATATAATATATTATACATCTCATATATCTTGGTTAAATATTTTGTATTTAGACAATTTTCCCTAATCATTACCATAATGGATAATACATATTTATATAAAAATATCTGGTTTGCCATCCCTAATCCTGTGGGACAAATTATATAAAGGTTTATTTCCAACTTTATAATTCTTTACATACAAACTCTTGAAAAGTCGGAAGCTGGGATTGGAACCAGCTGTTCCAAGGCTCCTCTCCCAGAAAGAGTTTAGAAAGGCTGGAGGTCCTTGGGTGTATTTGGGGATCTGTGGGGGCTATTGCGGATCCTTTCTGCACCTTGTGACCCAACAGGAGCTTCTCTAATAAACTTTGCCTGAAGCTCCCACTGTGCCCATGACAGGAATCCCTGTGAGTGTCTGGGACATCCCGGCTCTTTGGCAGCCTGGGCACTCCTGGGATGTCACCGTGGAGCCCCCGTGAGTGCCTGTGACAGATCGGTGCCTTTGCAGCCCAAGGTGCCCTGGGATGTCACCATGGAATGGCTGTGACTGCCTCTGACCACAGGGCTCTTTACCATCCCCAGAAAGCCCTGGGAGGTCTCCATGGAGCCCCTGTCTGTGCCTGTGACATTCCAGCTCTGGAACAGCCTGGAGACTCTTGGGGTGTCCCCATGGAACCCCTCTGAGGGCCTGTGACAAATCTGATCCTTAGCAGGCAACCATGCCCAGCCCCCTGTTGCTATGGTCAGTTTCCATGGCAACCATCACCAGCCCCCTGTTGCTATGCTCAGTTTCCATGGCAACCATCACCAGCCCCTGTTGCTATGGTCAGTCCCTTGGCAGCTCCATGGAGACCCCATGCCAGGGGTGGTTGCCATGGACACCAGCCCAGGCCTGCAGCCAGAGCCCGTTGCCATGGCAACCATTGGCAGCCCCATCCCCAGGCTCATGGGATCCCAGAAGCACAGAATGGGCTGAGCTGGGAGGGACCCATCAGGATCCTCCAGTCCAACTACTGGCCCTGCACAGGACACCCCAACAATGCCAGCCTGGGCCTGGCAGCACTGTCCAAACGCTGCTGCAGCTCAGAGAGCCCTGGAGCTGGGAGCCTTCCCTGGGGAGCCTGGGCAGGGCCCCAGCAGCCTCTGGGCAAAAACCTTTTCCTGACATCCAAGCTGAGCCTGCCCCGACTCAGCTGCAGCCGTTCCCTCCACTCCTGTCCCTGGGCACCAGAGGGAAGAGGTTCCCACAGCCCCAGCCAGGGACCCGCTCCCAAGGCTTTTGCCATGGCCACCAGGGCTGGCACCAGCTGGGATGCTTGGTTTCCATGGGCCGGGCTTCAGGAATGGGATTCCTCAATTTCCTGCTCCCGCTAAAACCGCGCTGCCCTCGCTGCCCTCCCACCTCCCATGGAAAGCACAAAAGGCAAAGATCCCAGGCTGGGATAAGAACAATTTATTGGGAACAGCAACGAGATAAGGAGCAAACGGAACAGAAACAATATTGATAACAGAAGGGATAAATAAAACTGTTTACAGGGAAAACGAAAATACAACTCACTGGGTCTTCCTGGCCACATATTTCCCCTGCCTGGAAAGAACACCCTTCTCCTGGGGGAGAGAGAAAGGGATTCCCTTTCCTGCCTCTGGAAATGACCTGAGGTGGGAGTGAATGTAATGACAGGGCCATGGCCAGACCCTCATGTTTTTCAATGCCACATCATGTCACGTGGAGGGGCAGAAAAAGCGACAGGTGTCTTCACAGCATGGATCACAGGAAACATGGATCACCAGGGCTCCTCCTAGTGTGGGACCTCCAATGGAGGATGAAGCTGGAGCAGTGCATGAAGCTCTTCCTGCAATTGGGGTACTCACAGAACTTCCCTTACTGGTGACTCCATTGGTGTCTGGTCAAGTCCCAGCTCATGGAGAAGCTCTTGCCATGATATGGGGCACTCGTAGGGCCTCTCCCTAGTGTGGATGTGCCAGTGGGTGATGAGGGTGGATATTTTCTTGAAGCCCTTCCCACAATCAGGGCAGCGGAAGGGCCTCGCCTGGGTGTGACTCCGCTCATGCAGGCGGAGATTTGTGCTGGTCTGGAACGTCTTCCCACAGGTGGGGCACTCGTAGGGCCTCTCCCCAGTGTGGATGCGCCGGTGGGTGATGAGGTGGGAGTTGCGCTTGAAGCCCTTCCCGCAGTCAGGGCAGCGGAAGGGCCTCACTTCCGTGTGAATCCGCTGGTGGCGGAGCAGATTGGAGCTGGTCTGAAACGTCTTCTGGCATTCGGGGCACTCGTAGGGCCTCTCCCTGGTGTGGATGCCTTGGTGGCTGATGAGGTCCGACTTGCGCTTGAAGCCCTTCCCACACTCAGGGCAGCGGAAGGGCCTCTCCTCGATGTGCATCCGCTGATGCTGGAGGAGATTGGAGCTGGTCCGAAACCTCTTCCCACACTGGGGACACTCATAGGGCCTCTCCCCAGTGTGGATGCGTTGGTGCCTGATGAGGGCAGAGCTGCAGCTGAAGCACTTCCCACACTCCCCACACTCGTAGGGCCATTCCCCGGTGTGGATCATCTGGTGGCTGATCAGGGTGCTGCTCTGCCTGAAGCTCTTCCCACACTCCAAGCACTTGTGGGGCTTCTCCCTGTCATGAAGCTGCCCATAAGCCACCAGCTCCGAGCTCTGACTGAAGCTCTGTCCACCTTCCTGGCTCAGGTTGGGTCTTTCTTCCTCCACGTCCCCTGGGCTGGGTTTGGAGCCCCTCCTCATGAAGGATCTCTGGGGATTTTCCTCCCCATTGGAATTCTGCAGGGTGGAGTCACTCAAAACTGCCTCTTCCACAAGGTTCTGCCACGGAGATTTGTCCTCTGTGGTCTCCATCCTCAGCTCATTGTCTGGGGGAGGAAGGACAAGGAGAGGATGGGATTTGCCTCCGTGCCACAGGGAAGGGGAAGGAGATCCCCCCAGTGCATCCCCAGCACGACGGGGTTGGCAGCAGGGTTGTCCTGCAGCCAGGGGCTGTGCTGGACTGGGAGATGGAGCAGGAGAGAGGGGGAAAGGGGCACTGACTTCCTCCTCACCTGCCTGGGTATCCCAGGGCTCCTTCCTCTTCCTCGCAGCCTCCTCCTCCATTGAGTCAAGATTTGGGAATGGGAATTCCTGTTCTGGGAAAAAAACAAAGGGTGCGCACGTTGTCTTTTGTTCCAGGGGCTGTGCTGGCCTGGGAGATGGAGCAGGAGAGAGGGGGAAAAGGGGAACTGACTTCCTCCTCACCTGCCTGGGTATCCCAGGGCTCCTTTCTCTTCCTCGCAGCCTCCTCCTCCATCCAATCAAGATTTGGGAATGGGAAATCCTGTTCTGCGAAGAAAACAAAGGGTGCACACATTGTCTTTTCTTCTGGGTTGAAGGCAAACCTGGGGAAGATTCTAAGTCAGAATTACAATTTAAGAAGAAAATTTAGATCAAGGCAATGATACAGAAACACTGCCTTAAACTGACAGAGTCAGGATAGAGCCTGACACCCTGTTGGTCAGGGTGGTGGCTGCAGTCCCATTCAATGGTGGCTGCAGTCCTGTTGCAGTGATGAACGTGATTCTGTCAAAGCAGTGATCCTGCAGAAGCGTCTGGTCTTCCTCTGAAGGTCCAGTGGCGGTTCTGGAGCTCTTGTCCCCTGGGAATCCAGTAGGCAAGCTGCTCCTGGTGTTGCAAGGCTCAGCTTATATCCAGGTAGGAATGCTTGGATCCTCCCCCTGGGCGGAGCACCCCACAATGGGAATTTGATCAGTCCTGCAGTGACACTCAATGGCCCATTCACAGAAGATCTCTCCCCTGGAGGGCGTTATCAGGGCTGAGGCATGCAAGAGATAAAGAACACTGCCCCACCTGTTTATAGCAGTTGATGAAGATGGGGACTGCAAACATGCATTTGGTTACATCTTGCATTGCAGCCTGAAACAGTGGGGTAATCCCTGCTCAGGGGGTGAACACCACCCCCCTTCCCCAAACTGGCTCAGGTGTAAAACCCCCACCCTGGGAAGGCCACACACACAGGGGACAATGTCACACTTGCCCTGCCCCAGGGGAGGTCTCTGTCCCTGTCATTTCTTTGCTCTCCCCTCTTGTCTCTTTCTTTCCATCTTTCTCTCAACCTCACATTTACTGTTCAATAAAATTCACTTTTGATTTGGTCTCATTAGTACCTTAACTGGGGCAGAGGCATCTCTCTAACAATTTTCTAAACCAGATTGCAATATTATTTTGGCACAGTTAGTTCAGGGCAATCTTCTCTGACCCAAGTTCCTTTGACAACAGCATGGTTCCCTCCACTGAGGAGGTTGTGGTTTTCTCTGGAAGAAACTCTTGGAAACTTGAACGCAGTCCCTCCTTCCTCCTGGGGGACTTATGGGAGAAATGATGAGGAAAATATCTGTTGTGGGTGGCGAGTGAAAAAGAAAATATTTTGTTGTCCTTCCTTGAAAATTTTGTTAAAATCACTGGAGGAAAGGGAACAAATCTTACCAGTGTGACTGACAAGGTTCATTCACTCCAAGGTGAGGAACACAAGGCTGCTTAAAGTCCCACAAGAAGCCCAGCTCAAGTAGCTAAATTCCCAAAAACTCCATCTGGGGTCTCCAGGAGAGTTTCCGGAGCTGGCAGATCCTTGACTTGAGCCCTGGATATCTCCGGGCTCCCCAAGAGGAGCTTTTTCGGGGGGAGAGGAGCCGCGATCGCCCCTCGGGAGGGTCCCGGGGATCCACGTGGGGACAGCCCAGTACCGACGGAGCGGGACATTGGTTTTGGGGATCCCCGTGAGAGCCGGGGCTGTGGAACGGGGGAGCCCCGGGGCGGGAGAGGGGAAGGGGCGATACCGGAGCTGGGGGACCCCTGGCAGCCCGGAGATGAGGCGGGGACGGGACCCCCTGACCCTGACAGGGGCGTGTCCTGGGGTGACTTCATGATGCTCGTGCCCCATCGGTCCGTTTAGCCCAGAAATGAGTTCTGCACCTTTAAGGCTGGTTCTGAGAGCGAAGGGGAGGAGGAAGAAGCTGCAGTTTGTTTTCAGACACTGCACTCACTCCTCCACATCCCGGCTCCTGGATGGACAGGAGTGACCAACAGACAACGGAACTGAGCTCTCCTTTGCTTTTAGTTAGTTTTTAGGTCTCTGAGGCAGAGAATTTCCATGGACTATGATTTTTCTTTTTCTTTGGAGTGGGTTAAACCTGCTCTGGACTGAACGCCCAGAACACCACTGGCACCTCCCACCTGTGGCCTACCTGGCCAAGTCTGGGCCACGGCATTTCCAGCACTGGAGGGACTGATAAGAGACTGAGTGAACTGAGCTACAGCCCACAGAAGGACTTGGTGAGTTTGTCATCTATTTTGGAGCAGCAGGAGGTTTTATTGTTAATATTGTTCATTTGTTTTGCTGGTGAATGTTTTGCCCGCTAAATAAACAGTATTTTTGCAATTTTCTCCAAGGAAATATTTTACTGAATCAGCTGGGAGGAATCTGCTTGAATCTCCTGTCTAGAAAGACCCCTTTTGGGGATTTTCTCCCAAATTTGCCTAAACCAGGGTAGGGTGGTGGGGAGTGGGGAGAACCCCAAGTGGCTGGATTGAGGGGAGGCTGGAGCTCAGGACCTCAAAATCCGCCAGAATCCCTAAGCAGCCCTGGAGAGGGGGGATGCCCAGGACCCATGGGACCCAGGACCCAGCAGCCCTGAGATGGGGGACTAACCAGAACCCGAGAGGGATGAGACTGGAAATGGGACACTCCTGGTGGCTTTTTTTGATTCACTCTTGATTTTTGGATATCAGGTGTCTTCTAGGAATGGACTTGGGTGGGAGGAATCCCCAACCGAAGGCATTCACATCTTGTTTTTCCACAAACCAGGTGTCCAGGTTTAGAGCAAATTTGGGAGAGAATCCCCCAAAGGAGCTCCGGTAGGAAAGCTGAGTCAATCAGCCCCTCCCCCCAACGGGTCCTGGAGAAAATATCTCCTTGGAGAAAGGTGGAAAAAAACTGTTTATTAAACAATAAAATCTAAACAATATCAAACAATAAAATCCCTTGCCACTCCAAAGAGATGACAAACTGAGAAAAGTCCCTCCCCGGCTTGTGACTCAGCTCACTCAGTCTCTGATGAAGTCTGCCGGTGCTGGAATGTCGCAGGCCAGGCCTGGCCCGGTGGGCCACAGGTGTGAGCTGCTGGTGCTCCCCTTGAGGTTCAGTCCAGAGCAGGTTTCAAGAGGTCCAAAGAAAAAGGAAAAAAAAAAAAAAAAACAAAAAATCCAGGGAACTTCTTTGCCTCGGCTAGCTAAACTAACTCAAAGCAAAGGAGAGCTCTGTCCCGCCGTCTGTCCAGCCGCAGACAACAGTCCAGGAGCAGGAATGTGGGGGAGTGAATGCAGTGTCTGAAAAAAAAACCTGCCGCTTCTTCTCTCCCCCCCTTCACTCTCCGAGGCACTCTTAAAGGTGCAAAACTCACCATTCAGAATGGGACGATTGGGGATAAAAGCATCATATAGTCAACCCAGGACACCAGGATTTTCCCCAAACCTTCCCACTGTGATATCTCCCCTGTCCCACTCTGGGTGAGCTCAGTCCCAAACCTTACCCTGATCCTGTTCTCAATCTCACTCCATGTTTAGACACACTCACAGTTCTGTATTTAATCCCATCCCACATCCAAACTCATCTGGCCGCAGACCCAATCCCAACCCCAGCCCTAAAGCTAATCCCATGTCTAGCCTTAACCCCAATCCCAGCTCTAATCCAAATCTCAGCCCCAACTCCAAGACCAGCCCCAATTCCAGCCCCTTCCTCAATGCTCAGCCCCAAACCAAATCCCAGGCTCAGCCCTTCTGGGGCTTTGGGGGTGTCTCTGTCCCTCTGAGCCCGATGATGTTTGGGTGGGGTCACAGCAGGGCTGAGAGGGACAGAGACCCCCCCGGCCTCCCCAGGGGTGAGAAGGTGGGAGAGCCCCCCCAGGGCCGAGCAGCCTCAGCGGTGAGAGGGACACAGAGCCCCTGGTGCCCAGCCCTGCACAGGCATTGCCTGAGGCCAGAGGGATGGAGAGCCCCCGAGCATCCCCCAGGGTGAGGGGACAGAGACCCCCGAGCATCCCCTGGGCTGAGAGGGACAGAGACTGCCCCGAGCACCCCCTGGCACAGGGGTGAGAGGGAGGGAGACCCCCCAGGCATTCCCTGGGGTGAGAATGATGGAGACCCCTGGGGAATGGCCTGGGGTGACAGGGACAGGGACACCCCCTGGGGAATGGCCTGGGGTGACAGGGACAGGGACACCCCTGGGGAATGGCCTGGGGTGAGAGGGACAGGGACACCCCCTGGGGAATGGCCTGGGGTGACAGGGACAGGGACACTCCCTGGGGAATGGCCTGGGGTGACAGGGACAGGGACACCCCTGGGGAATGGCCTGGGGTGACAGGGACAGGGACAACTCTCCCAAGCCCCTCCCAATCCTCCTCCAGGGTGAGAGGCACAGAGACCCCTTGAGCATCCCCTGGGCACTGGAGAAAATAAACTTGGCAGAAATCAAACTTGACTCTGCATAAATCACTTTGATGAATATTTGATTTTCCACAAGTGACATGTGATGAAAACACAAACAAATCCCAAACATGAATAAACTGACAGTATAAGCAATTTTGTGACAATTCCAAGTTCCACTGGTTCCTGCACAGCTCCAGCTCAGCTGGCAGGTTTTCATAAAAGAAAAGTGTAAATTAGGCCCAATACAGATATTATTAAAAGGAAGGAAAACTCTGTATAGCTGTCTCAAAGGTGACAGGGATGAAGAGAGTAATGATTCTTACATTTGGCAAAGAACACAAGCTTGGGCATTCAGGATTTATTTGGGAATTTAGCTACTTGAGTTCAGCTTCTTGTAGGACTTTCAGCAGCCTTGTGTCCCTCACTATGGGGTGAATGAACCTTGTCAGTCTCACTGGTAACATTTGCTCCCTTTCCGCCAGTGATTTTACCAAAGTTTTCAAGGAATGACAACAAAATATTTTCTTTACACTGGCCACCCACAACAACCATTTTCCTTATCATTTCTCCCATAAGTCGCTCAGAGGAAGCTGCATCCAATTTTCCAACAGTACCTCCAGAGAAAACCACAACCTCCTCAGTGGAGGGAACCATGCTGTTGTCAAAGTTACTTGGGTCAGACAACAGTGCCCTGAACTCACTGTGCCAAAATAATGTCGCAATCTGGGTAAGAAAACTGTTAGAGAGATGACTCTGCCCCAATTAAGGTCCTAATGAGACAAAATCCAAGGTGGATTTTATTGAACAGTAAATGTGAGGTAGAGAGAGAGATGGAAAGAAAGAGAAAAGAGAAGAGAGCAAGGGAGTGACAGGGACAGAGACCTCCCCTGGGGCAGGGCAAGTGTGACATTGTCCCCTTTGTGTGTGGCCTTCCCAGGGTGGGGGTTTTACACCTGAGCCAGTTTGGGTAAGGGGGGGTGGTGTTCACCCCCTGAGCAGGGATTACCCCACTGTTTCAGGTTGCAATGCAAGATGTAACCAATGCATGTTTGTCAATCCCCATCTTCATCAACTGGCTATAAACAGGTGGGGCAGTGTTCTTTATCTCTTGCATGCCTCAGCCCTGATAACGCCGTCCAGGGGAGATATCTTCTGTGAATGGGCCATTGAGTGTCACTGCAGGACTGATCAAATTCCATCATCCCATTGTGGGATGCTCCCGCCCAGGGGGAGGATCCAAGCATTCCTACCTGGATAAAAGCTGAGCCTTGCAACACCAGGAGCAGCTTGCCTACTGGATTCCCAGAGGACAAAGAGCTCCAGAACCACCACTGGACCTCCAGAGGAAGACCAGAGCCTTCTACAGATCACTGCTTGGACAGAATCACGTTCATCACTCAACAGGACTGCAGCCACCATTTAATGGGACTGCAGCCACCAGCCTGACCAACAGGGTGTTAGGTTATATCCTGACTCTGTCAGTTTAAGGCAGCGTTTCTGTATCATTGCCTTGATCTTCTTTTCTTATTAAATTGCAATTCTGGCTTAGACTCTCCCCCTGGTTTTCTTCAAACCACTTCAGAACTCACGCGCTCATCCCTTGTTTTCCTCCCAAAACAGGATTTCCCATTCCCAAACCTTGACTCAATGGAGGAGGAGGCTGCGAAGAAGTGGAAGATGCCCCAGCACACCCAGGCAGGTGAGGAGGAAGTCAGTTCCCCTTTCCCCCTCTCTCCTGCTCCATCTCCCAGCCCAGCACAGCCCCCGGCTGCAGGACAACCCTGCTGCCAACCCCGTCCTGCTGGGGATGCACTGGGGGGATCTCCTTCCCCTTCCCTCTGGCACGGAGGCAAATCCCATCCTCCTCCTTGTCCTTCCTCCCCCAGACAAGGAACTGAGGATGGAGACCAGGGAGGACAAATCCCCATGGCAGGCCCTCATGGAAGAGGCTGTTTTGAGTGACTCCAAGGCACAGGAATCCAACAGGGAGGAAAAGCCAGAGAGATCCCACAGGAAGAGGGTCCTGCAAACCCAGCCAAGGGGGCTCTGAGGAAGAAAGACTCACCCTGAGCCAGGAAGGTGGACAGAGCTTCAGCCAGAGCTCAGAGCTGGTGGTCCATAAGCAGCTTCATGATGGGGAGAAGACCTACAAATGCTTGGAGTGTGGGAAGAGCTTCAGGCAGAGCAGCGCCCTGATCAGCCACCAGATGATCCACACTGGGGAATGGCCCTACGAATGTGGGGAGTGTGGGAAGGACTTCAGCTGCAGCTCTGCCCTTGTCATCTACCAGCGCATCCACACTGGGGAGAAGCCCTGTCAGTGTCCCGAGTGTCAGAAGAGGTTTCACACCAGCTCTGATCTCCTCCAGCACCAGTGGATTCACATGGATGAGAGGCCTTTCTGCTGCCCTGACTGTGGGAAGGGCTTCAAGTACAACTTCACCCTCATCAGGCACGGGCGCATCCACACTGGGGAGAGGCCCTACGAGTGTCCCCAGTGTGGGAAGAGCTTCACCCGGAGCTCTCACTTGACAAGACACCAATAAGGGAAGCCCTGAAAATGCCCCCAACTGCAGGAAGAGCTTCATGCCCAGCTCCAGCTTCATCCCCCATGGGAGGCCCCACGTTGGGAAGAGCCCTGGTGATCCATGTTCCCTATGATCCATGCTGGAAGATACCTGTTCCTTTTCCTACCCCTGCCAATGACATGATGTGGAACTGAACATGAGGGTCTGGCCGTGGCCATGTCATTACATTCACTCCCACGTCAGGTCATTGCCAGGGGCAGGAAAGGGACTCTCTCTCCCTGAGGTGAAGGGTGTCCTTTACAGACAAGAGGAAATACATGGCCAGGAAGAGCCAGTTGTTGATGTTGTAGTTTTCCATGTAAATCCTTTTACTTATCCCTTCTGTTATCAATAATGTTTCTGTTCCTGTTTGTTCCTTATCTTGTTGCTGTTCCCAATAAATTGTTCTTATCCCAGCCCGGGATGTTTGTCTTTTGTTCTTTCCATGGGAGGTGGGAGGGCAGCGAGAGCAGCGCGGTTTTAGCGGGAGCAGGAAATTGAGGAATCCCATTCCTGAAGCCCGGCCCATGGAAACCGAGCATCCCAGCTGGTGCCAGCCCTGGTGGCCATGGCAAAAGCCTTGGGAGCGGGTCCCTGGCTGGGGCTGTGGGAACCTCTTCCCTCTGGTGCCCAGGGACAGGAGTGGAGGGAACGGCTGCAGCTGAGTCGGGGCAGGCTCAGCTTGGATGTCAGGAAAAGGTTTTTGCCCAGAGGCTGCTGGGGCCCTGCCCAGGCTCCCCAGGGAAGGCTCCCAGCTCCAGGGCTCTCTGAGCTGCAGCAGCGTTTGGACAGCGCTGCCAGGCCCAGGCTGGCATTGTTGGGGTGTCCTGTGCAGGGCCAGTAGCTGGACTGGAGGATCCTGATGGGTGCCTCCCAGCTCAGAGAATTCTTTGTGTTCTAGATTGCAATGCAAGATTTATTCTATTACCATCTGTATGGCAGATTATCTTTGTCAAGTGGGCAGTTTGCCTTATCTCTCTCTTTCAGTCACCACATTCACATCTCCCTCGGGAGGGGACATTGCTGATAGTAGACTATTGAATGTCACTGCATGACTCATAAGAACTATAACATCCCATTGTGAGATGCTCAGCCCAGAGGGGAGAGCCAAGCATTGCTCCCCAGATATAATCCAGAGGTTCTGAGACACCAGCACAGCTTTCTCCATGGCATTCCCCAGAGGATCAGCAGCTGCCTCTTTTTCCACTGCATCTTCAGAGGAAGAATACATCCTTCTCTACAAGCCCCCTTGCTCCAACAGAACCACACCTGATACTTCAGGAGGACTGCAGCCACATTTCCAATTAGACTGCTACCAACACCCTGACCCACTGATTCTGTCAGTGTTGTTCTAGTGTACTGCAGTGTTTATTTTATCATTTTATTTTTTTCCTTCCTTTATTAAAGAACTGATATTTCCTGCTCCCCTATTTTTGCCTGAGAGCCCCTTAATTTAAAATTTATAGCAATTGGGAAGGGTGGGGAGGGTTTACATTCTCCATTTCAGAAGAGGTTCCTGCCTTCCTTAGTAGACTCCTGTCTTTCCAAACCAAGACAGATTTTGGTGCCCAACATGCAGATCGAGGGCACAGAAACAAAAAGGGAATAACAGTTCTTGAGTAATCTATTTTTTTTGTGTGCGGCTATAGAAACCTCATTAAGCGGCACCATGTGGTCCAGCTTGCCCTGGTTTGGGTGGCACATGATCACGGCTACATTTCTTTCATTTATAGGCCCTTATCTAAACATGGGTCCTATAACCAAGGCTACAATGTCTGTTATCCAGTTTGTTTTATGGGTGAATAAGGTGAGGAATTCATGGCTTTTAAACTTCCACTGGAAAGCAGGCACATGGATTCAAAGCTATCACACACTAACTGTATGTTTTTGGGGTTACTTTAATAATGGCACCTGCTGTAAAGAAATGACACCTGGTGAAATCTTCTCCCAACCCTTTAGCTATTTCTTTGGGTCTGCCCCACCAGTTTTTGAAAGGTTCAGATCCACTCTAAATATTAATGATATCATACAGTGGCTGGTATTTCTGATAGGCCTGCTCTATTTAGCATTTAGAGAGAAGGGGAGACTAACCTGGATAACTACCATGACACCTACCCCAGAACCTAACACACCACCAGAGCCTAGGAATGCTGCTGCCCCAGAGCCTGACCCTGCCCCACAGCCCACCCCAGATGTGAACTACCCAGATTGGGTGGGGGGTTTGGTGAAGAAGATACGTGAGATGGGCCAGATGCTGAAGGAATACACTTCCCTAGCTGGTGGAAAGCTCTCCCCCCACCTTGAAGAGGGAGAGTCTAATAGTGCAGCAGCAGAACCCACAGGTGTTACAGCTGTCCAGGTTCCAGCTGAATTGCAAAGGCAGATACAGCCAGCAGCAGTTGCCCCTGTAGAAACAAGGAGATCTATGATGAAAGCAAAGCACCCAGATAGGGGAGGGCCCTCACAACCCACAGGGGAGCCAGAGGTTGTGATCATCACTGCGTCCCTGACATACAAAAGTCTCCGTAATCTGCACAAAGACATTGTACAGGGGATGTGAGGTTTATACAACCTGGCTACTTCAGGTCTGGGACCTTATGGGTACGGATGTGCAGCTGGATGGTGGTGAGGCAGGGAATCTGGGACCCTTGACCCAGGATTCAGGTGTGAATCAGATTTTTGTAAAGGAGTCAGGGTCCCTTTCCCTCTGGGAGCGGCTTTTAATGAGTGTCAGAGAGCGGTTTGTCCACAGGGAGAGCATGCAGGACCAGCACCATAGAATGCGCTGGAAGACCCTTGAGGAAGGCATCCAACAGCTGAGCGAGGTGGCAGTATTAGAGGTACACTTTGGGAGGGATGGACAGCATGATAATGACCCTGACAAGGTCAGGTGCAGAGGGCAAATGTTGCGGAGCCTGGCAAATCTGGGGCCATCCCAATACACCACCTTCATTGCAACAATTAATGCTGATAGTAACCAAGAGACAGGGGGTTCTGTGGCCAACAAGCTCAGGAATTATGAAAGTATGATCTATGGCCTGATGCAGGCTCATGTCTTTTCCATGGTCCAAGAACTCAGAGAAGAGATGAGGGAGGAGGTGAGGAGAAACAGCTCCCACACTGCACCAGTGTGAGTCACAGGCCCCAGAGTCAGAGCCCAACATCCTCCAGCCAGAGAGAGAGGGTACACCCCACGTGCTGACCTGTGGCTCTTTCTTTGTGACCACAGGGCAGACATGGGAAGGTGGGATGGAAAGCCCACTTCTGTCCTGGCAGCAAGGGTGTGTCTGCTCAAGGAGGGAAACACTAACTGAGAGAACTCCAGTAAAGTGAAGGTAGCCTCAGCCTCCCATGACCAAGTTGCCAGGTATGATCTGTCAGATCCCCTGGAAGGTACCTCTACCATGTATGCCCAGGGTTAAAGGGGTCCTGCCTCTAGCCAGGGAGAGGCACGGGAAAAACAGATTTTCTGGACGGTGTGGATCCAATGGCCTGGCACATCAGAAACACAAAAATACGATGCCTTAATTGATACTGATGTGCAGTGTGCCCTAATACCATCAGGGCATGTGGGGGCAGAACCTGTTTCCATTGCCGGAGTGACAGGGGCATGCCAGCAATTGACCCTGTTAGAAGCCGAGGTGAGCCTGACTGGGAAGGAGTGGCAGAAACATCCTATTGTGGCTGGCCCAGAGGCCCCGTGTATTCTGGGCATAAACTTCCTCTGGAATGGCTATTTCAAAGATCCAAAGGGATTCAGGTGGGCTTTTGGCATAGCTGCTGTAGAGGCAGAGAACATCAAGCAGTGGAACACCTTGCCTGGACTATCAGAAAGCCCATCTGCAGTGGGACTCCTGAAGATGGAAGAGCAATGAGTGCCGATTGCCACCTCAGTGGTGCACCATGGGCAGTATCGAACAAATCAGGATGCTGTGATCCCCATGCACAAAATGATCCGTGAGCTGGAGAGCCAAGGGCTGGTCAGCAAGACCCACTCATCCTTCAACAGTCCCATCTGGCCTGGGTGCAATTCTGACAGAGAATGGAGATTGACAGTGGACTATCGTGCCTTGAATGAAGCGACTCCAGCGCTGAGCGCTGCTGTGCCGGACATGCTGGAACTCCAGGACGAGCTGGAGTCCAAGGCAGCAAAGTGCTTTGCCACTGTTGACATTGCTAACACATTTCTCTCCATTCCTCTGGCAGCAGAATGCAGGCCTCAGTTTTCTTTCACCTGGAGGGGCGTGCAGTACACCTGGAACCAACTGCCCCAAGGGTGGAAGCACAGCCCCACCATCTGCCATGGACCAATCCAAGCTGCACTGGAAAAGGGTGAGGCTCCAGAACACCTGCAGTACATGGATGACATCATTGAGTTGAGGAACAGGGCAGTGCAAATAATTGAGAAGGGAGAGAGAATCATCCAGATTCTGCTGGAAGCTGACTTCACCATCAGGAAGAACAAAATCAAGGAACCTGCCCGAGAGATGCAGTGCCTGGGAGTGAAGTGGCAAGAGAGACAGCGTCAGATTCCCACTGAGGTCATCAACAAAATCACCGCGATGTCTCCAACAACCAGCAAGAAGGAAACACCAGTTTTCCTAGGTGCCACAGGATTTTGGAGAATGCACATTCCCAAGTACAGCCAGATTGTGAGCCCTTTCTACCTGGTCACCCGCAAAAAAGAACGATTTCCACTGGGGCCCTGAATAACAACAAGCCTTTGCCCAGATCAAGCAGGAGATCGTTCATGCAGTTGCCCTCGGCCCAGTCAGGACAGGAGCAGAGGTGAAGAACGTGCTCTACTCTGCAGCCAGGAACAATGGCCTGTCCTGGAGCCTTTGGCAGAAGCTGTCTGGGGAGACCCGGGGCCAACCACTGGGATTCTGGAGCTGAAGTTACAGAGGGTCCGAAGTCAACTCCGGTCCCACAGAGAAGGAAATCTTGGCTGCCTATGAAGGAGTCCAGGCTGCCTCGGAGGGGATTGGCACGGAAGCACAACTCCTTCTGGCAGCCCGACTACCGGGGCTGGGGTGGATGTTCAAAGGAAAGGTTCCCTCTACCCACCATGCCACCAGTGCCACATGGAGCAAGTGGACTGCCCTCATCACACAGCGCACAGTACTGGAAATCTGAATGGCTCTGGGACTCTGGAAATAATTACAAACTGGCTGGAAGGTGAAAACTGTAGTCTCACTGACAAAGAGGAGCAGGAACAAGCGACAAGGGCTGAAGAAGCCCCACCATACAACCAATTACCAGCAGAGGAAACACACTGCGCTCTTTTCACTGACGGCTCCTGTCACATCGCAGGGATGAACTGGAAGTGGAAAGCAGCCGTATGGAGCACCACATGACAGATTGCTCAAGCTGCCAAAGGAGAAGGTGGATCAAGTCAACTTGCTGAACTCCAAGCTATTCAGCTGGCCCTGGACATTGCTGGAAGAGAGAAGTGGCCAAAGCTCTACCTTTATACTGATTTGTGGATGGTATCCAATGCACTGTGGGGATGGCTGGAAAGGTGGGAAAAGGCCAACCAGCTGCGTAGAGGAAAACCAATCTGGGCTGCTGATGAATAGAAAAACATTGCCTCTTGGCTAGAAAATCTGTCTGTGAAAATCCATCATGTAGATGCCCATGTCCCAAAAAATTGGGCTGATGAGGAACACCAAAGCAACGAGCAGGTAGATCAGGCAGCAAAGACAGATGTGTCAAAGACAGACTTAGACTGGCAACATGAGGGGGAGTTATTCCTAGCTCGATGGGCCCATGATGCCTCAGGTCATCAGGGCAGAGATGCCACCTGTAAGTGGGCACAAGACCAAGGGGTGGATCTAACCATGGACAGTATTTCTCAGGTTATCCATGACTGTAAGACATGTGCTGAGATCAAGCAGGCCCAGCGGGTGAAGCCCCTGTGGTATGGTGGGCGGTGGTCCAAGTACAAGTATGGGGAGGCCTGGCAGATTGACTACATCACACTGCCCCAGACACACCAGGGCAAGCGCTACGTGCTGACCATGGTGGAAGCCTTCACTGGATGGTTGGAGACCTGCCCTGTGCTTCACACTACTGCCCGGAACACCATCCTGAGCCTGCAAAAGCAAATCCTGTAGAGACATGGAACCCCTGAGAGAACTGAGTTGGGCACTGGGACCCCATTTCAAGAATGGCCTTATCAACACCTGGGCCAGGGAACATGGTATTGAATGGATATACCATATCCCCTATCATGCACCAGCTGCTGGGAAAGTTGAATGGTGTAACAGACTACTTCAGACTACCCTGAAGGCACTTGGCAGGGGAACTTTTAGAAATTGGGAAATGAACTTAGCAAAAGCCCCCTGGATGGTCAACACCAGAGGGTCCATAAATCGAGCTGGTCCTGCCCAGTCCAAACCCTTGCACACAGTGGATGGAGATAAAGTCCCTGTGGTACACATGAAAGGTATTTTAGGAAAGATGGTTTGGATTAATCCCACCTCAGGCAAAGACAAACCCATCCATGGAATTGTTTTTGCTCAAGGACCTGGTTACACTTCGTGGGTAATACAGAAAAAATGGAGAAAGACATTGTGTACCACTGGGAAACCCAGTCTTAAGTGAGAAGTGTGTGTAAGGTTTCGTTGTGATGCAGATGGAAATAGAATAAGGGGTGGATAATGTCCTGGATTGCAAGGCACTCTGTGTATTCTATTTGCCATCTGTTAGAGGTGTGGCAGTTATCTTCTGTGAATTGGGAAATTTTCTTTATCTCTTCCACAAACCAATCCTCCCTCTGGGAAGACATCTGCTGTTAAGGGGCTCTTGAATATTACTGCATGACTGGTAACAGTTACATCATCCCACTGTGAGATGCTCTGCCCCAGAGGGAGGAACCAAGCATTCCTACCTGGATATAATCTGAGATTTTGGGACACCAGAACAGCCTTTCCACTGGATTCCCAGAGGTACAGCTGCCCCTTTCACTGGATTCCCAGAGGAAGACCAGGCCCATCTACACCCCCACTGGATCTTCAGAGGAAGACTACACCCTTCTACAGGATCACTGCTCCAACAGAACCACACCTGTCTGCAGTAAGACTGCAGAAGGACTGCAGCCACATATTTAATTGCACTGCTACCAACACCCTGGCCCGCAAGGTGTCAGGTCATATTCCGACTCTATCATTGTTGCTTTGTATTACTGCATTGTATAATTTATTTTGATTTTCCTTGCTAATAAAGAACTGTTATTCCTGCTCCCATATCTGTGCCTGAGAGCCCCCTTAATTTCAAAATTATAACAATTCGGAGAGAGGGGGTTGACATTTTCCACTTCAGGGGTGGCTCCTGCCTTCAGTAGCAGACACCTGTCTTTTTAAACCAAGAAAAGGGGAAAAGTTCAAAGCCTCAGTTAAAATGCAAATAAAATTTGAAGGAACAAATAAAATAGGAATTGGCGATGTTCTATTAGTTCCAGAAGCAGGGTGAAATTTATTAGGACAGGATTTACAGGTGCAGTTTGACATTGGAATGCTCCCAGAGAAAGGGAAAATGGTAGTTAAGCTTCTCCAATTAAGGGAAGAAAATGAGGAGAAAATTCATGAGATGGTGTGGGCAAAACCAAAAAAGTGAGGTAAATTAAACATCAAGCCTAGAGTAATAAAAATAGTTAATGAAAACCATCCAGTTTGGGTATAACATCACCTCTCCCTGGAGGGGAGACAAGGAGTATGACCAGTGATCCAGGACCTTCTTGAGGACAGGACCTTAGAACCATGTATGTCCCCGCATATTATACCCCTATTAACAGTAAAGAAGTCAGATGGGACTTACAGGCTTGTTCAAGATTTGAGAGAAGTGAACAAAAGAACAGTGAATTGATACCCAGTAGTGCCTAATCCCTATACACTAGTGAGTAATATCCCCCCAGCACACCAGTGGTTCAGTGTGATAGACCTAAAAGATGCTTTTTTGGGTGTGCTTACTGGCAGGGGAATGTAGGGATATATTTACTTCTGAATGGGAGGACCCCAGTTCTGGGAGGAAGCAACAACTATGGTGGACTAGGTTACCCCAAGGGTTTTCTGAATCCCCAAACCTATTTGGTCAAGCCCTAGGAGAAGTAATGCAACTCTTCTCCATTAAACCTGAGATAAAGCTCATCCGATATGTAAATTATCTGCTTTTCTCAGGACAGGATGACAAAGAAGTTTGGGAATCCACCATAGTGTTGTTAAATTTTCTGGGGGACCAAGGACTTTGGGCATCAAAAGGAAAACTCCAATTTGTAGAGAGAGAAGTAAAATTCCGAGCACATGTGATTTGTCAAGGGAGCTGGTGGCTGAACTCTGAGAGAATTATGAGGATAGTTTCACTCCCACAGTCAAAAACTAAGAGGGAAGTCAGAAGGTTTTTAGGCCTATTGGGATATTGTAGGCTATGGATATATGCAGGCTGTCAAGTTCTTGTATGAAAAGTTAGTTGAAGAAGAGATTAGGTGGGAAAAAGACGAACAAAAGTTTGAAGCTTTAAAGCAAAACTTAGTCAGTGCACCAGCATGGAGTCTTCCTGCATTAGACAAACATTTTTATCTGTTTGTGGATGTAGAAAGAGGGGTAGCACAAGGAGTACTAGCTTAAGACTGGGGAGGATCCAGGAAACCAGTGGCCTATTTATCAAAATTACCAGACCCTGTCAGCCAGGAGTGGCCAACCTGCATTCAGGCTGTGGCAGTGACTGCCCTACTCTTAGAAGAAAGCAAAACATTACCCTTTTGGGGGAAAATTGAAGATATATATCCCAAACTCAGTAAGGAGTATCCTGAGCCCAAAGGCTGAGAAATGGCTCACTGATTCCCGAGTGCTAAAGTATGAAGCCATCTTAATAGATAATGGTTTAGAGTTAATCGTGAGTAACGAACTCAATCCTGCCCAGTTTTTGTATGGAGAACAAGATGAGGCACTAATACATAATTGCCTAGAGGTTATAAACTATCAAACTAAAGGAAGAGAGGACCTATCAGATCAACCACTCCAAGGTGGAAAACAATTGTGCATCAATGGATCTTCACAAGTAATAAAGGGGCACAGGGTATCAGGGTACACTACAGTGCATGAAGAAAAGGGAAAGTTACCTTCCAACTGGTCAGCCCAAGCGTGTGAGCTATATGCCCTAAAACAAGCTTTTGAAATATTAGCACAGAAAAGGGAAACAATAAATACAGACAGAAAATACGCTTTTGGAGTAGTGCATAACTTTGGAAAAAAAGAGGAAGAGAGGGGACTATTCAAAGAAAAAGGGATTGATTCATGAAAAATTTGTCTTAGAAGAGTTAGAAACCTTACAATTACCAGAGGAAGTAGCAGTGGTATATGTTAAAAGATTTCAAAAAGGGGCAACTCAGGAGATGTGAAGGAAGAGTTTAGCCAATTTAGCCGTTAAAAATGCAACTGAATCAGCAACAGAAAAACCAATAATAGCATTAACCCCCATGAGAGAAATGCAAAAAGTCCCCATATTCAGTGGGACAGAAGAGGAAGAACTCCTTAAAACTGGAGCCAAGAAAGATAACAAAGGAAAGTGGAGATTAGCAGATGGGAGGCAAATGTTGAATAAACCCCTGGCCAGGAAAATGCAGGAAGGCAGACATGGAACAACACATTGGGGTACACAAGTGCTAAGTGATCAATTTTTAAGGGACTGGGGATGCATAGGAATTTTCAGAACAGCTAAATAAGTAAATGAACGGTGTGTGATATGTCAGCAAGTGAATAAGAAAATCATGAGGAAAACATCCAGGGGAGGGTGAGAACTAGCCTCAGGGCCCTTCCAAAACATCCAAGTAGACTTTACTGAGCTTCCCCAGGTACAACGGTGGAAGTTTTTGCCAGTGATAGTGGATCACTTGACTAATTGGGTAGAGGTGGTACCCACTGTGAAAGCCAATGCCAATGTTGTGAGTAAAACATTTCTAGAATCAATCATTACCTGATATGGGATGGCAAACAGGATTGATTCAGACTGGGGAACTCATTTCACATCGAAGATATTGCAGAAAGTTGTTCAGACCCTGGGAGTAAAATGGGAATTACACACTCCATGGCATCCACAGAGTTCTGGTTGTGTAGAGAGAATGAATCAAACCCTTAAAAGAGCTGTAGTTAAGCTCATGATTGAAACCCAAATGTCATGGATAAAATGTCTCCCTTTGGCCTTATTAAGAATTAGAACCCAACCCCAGTCAGATCTGGGGGTGTCACCCAATGAAATGATGTTTGGGTTTCCCTTCCTAACCTCACCCCAGAAGGTTGCCACCTATGAGGAAGGGGAAGCCAATGCCAAGAAATAAGTGATGTCCATAGCACAAACCTTAGAAGGGCTAAGACATAAAGGGGCAATTCCTCAAACTACCACCCTGGATTTCAGAATCCATAATATTAATCCTGGGGATTGGGTGATGATCAAATCATACAGAGATCAGCGTCTAACTCCTCAGTGGGAAGGTCCCATTCAGGTACTGCTCACCACCGAATCGGCCGTGCGAACTGCAGAGCGGGGATGGACTCATGGCAACAGAGTCAAAGGCCCAGTAGAAGAACCCACAGGGTGAACTGTAACATCCAGGCTGGTTGAAACAAGATTGAGTCTCAAGCAGAGACTGAAAGACAACCAGAAAAACACCAAGATGCCCAAAAAGTAGAGTCAAGCTTCCACCAAACAGCTTGAGAACTGTCTTCTTGTTTTCACGGGTGAGAATTACCAGCATCTGTGGAGGGGAAGTACACAAGGGACTGTAAAAGGCAGTGGGACAGCTTCGTTAAGAAAATAGGACAAAGGAAGGAGAGCAAGACAGGGTTGGCCCCTCTGTTTGCTACCAAGAAGGCTCCATAGCCCTGTTGTGGGTAGCAACCCCATAGGCGTGGTAAGGTAGGGACAAAGGCCATTACCAGACCTCTATAACTCCTCAGTTGTCTTTTAATTCAAAAGGGACTGGAGGGCAGGACTGAGTTGGCCTCTGTACTCACCCCTAAGATCCACCAACTATGGGTAGCAGCCACATAGGCACGGGAGATGGGAGTCAAAGCCATGCTGGACCTCGGTGATGCACTTTTGTCCTTCCAAATAAGTGCGTCTAAGGAAAACCTGAGATTTTTTTTTCTCCTGTTCCCACTGTCCTTGCCCACATCAACAGATGCTGGTATAAGACTTTCAAGAGAGAGAAAGTATTTACTTAATTGTTCAAGCAAAATAACTTATAGAAAAAGAAAAGGGAGGCTTGTTATAGATGAGTAATCCTATGGCTGACTATCCCAATTGAGGGGCGAACATTAAATATATGTTAGGAGAAGTTTTGTAGATGTATAGTTATCCTTCCCCTCCCCCTTGCATGGTTATCACAGGATGGCCTCAGTAGTTGGGGCATTTGGGAGGGTTGGCTTGTTACTATGGCAGCACCTGACCTCCAATCAAGGTGTCAGACAGTGATCTCCACCACTGGACAGTGAAGAAGGAGTCGATTGACAAGACTTTGGGAGGAACTAGAGGTGTAAAAGACAGAGCATCCATTTTGTAGATGAGTACATGGGGACTGAATCTTTTGCTCCCAGCATTGTATTCTTTATTCAGTCTTCTGTTGTATTTTGAAAAGGTCTTAATAAAGCATTTAAATTTTTGAAAGTAAAAATGATTTCTCACATGGGGTTGGGGAATGTGGGGCAAGGTTGTCCACACTGGGTCAACTCTCAAGGTACAATTTCACTGACCTGTCCAGACCTCCTTAGGAGCAGCCCTACATCAATATCAATCACAGAATGCTGCAATCAGCTCTTCTCTAAAGAGAACAGCAATAAAATACACTCTTTGAAATAAGATTACATATTTCTTAGAAGCTCTTTGAAATATTTCTGCATAAATGTAAAAGGAAACCTTCCTGATAAACTGCTCCAGACCAGAGGGAAATCAAGGCAGAGCCATGGTTTGTCAGGACTTGCTTGATCCTAATGAGCCCCGTGGTGCATTTGGAGCTGAGCCCTGGAACTTCAGGACCTGACATAAGATTGCGCAAACCTTTCCAGGAGTCAAAGTCAGAAGAAACTCCAAAGTGTCTCAAAGCATGAATGGGTCCCACTGAGGTCCATCTCCAACACAGGCACCTCATGGGCTCCTTGGAGGAGAGAATTTGAGGCCAGGAATGCACAAATCCTCTCAGAGATTCAGAGTGTAGAAAGAAAAATCCAAAGTACCTTAAAAAGCTTTGAGTATCTCAAAGTATTAATGAGCCCCACTGAGTGTCAGTACAAAGCTCTCAAGGGACACTTTAAAGCTGATAATTGGGGCCATGATTGCACAAACCTTTCACAGAGTCTGTATCAAAATGGAAACACCAAGTACCTTAAAATAACTGAAGTACCTTGAAGCATTAATGACCCCACTGGATGTTGTTACAGATAAAGGCTCTCAAGGGACTAATTAAAGCAGATAATTGCAGGCTGTGACTGCACAATCTTTCTCATAGAGTCTGTATCGAAAAAGAAAAACCAAGTGGCTTAAAAAGCTGAATTATCCTGAAGTATTAATGAGTCCCACTGAGTGTTGCTACTGAAAAGAATCTCAAGGGACAAATTAAAGCAGATAATTAGAGGCCATGATTGCACAAAACTCTCAGAGACTCCAAGGCAAAAGAGGCACAGAGGCAGCTGCTGGTAAGCAAGAAGAGCTTCAAAAGCACATTTCTCTTGATGAGCAGCTCTTCTGCCAGCCCAGCAGGGCTGGGGCACTGCCTGCAGCCAGCCCGGGCACAGCACAGAGGCACAGAGAGCTTCAATCAGTCAGGGCTGGGAAGGGGCTGAGAAGTGCCTGGGGCACAATCCCTGCCAGCCCTTGGCACAGGTACCTCTGGCTGCAGGACAATGCAGCTGCAGCTCCTGGAGCCATCTCCTAAAGCTGGAACATCCCAATGCCTACAGAGCCTGTGAGTACATTCTCTGCTTGTCTCTTGTGCAGAGCAGCCAGGGGTGCCCAGGGCTGTCCTGCAGAGCAGGGTCCTGCAGCCCAGGGCGCTGTGCTGGGGCAGGGACTCTGCTGCCTGCCAGGGACAGCTCTCAGCCAGCCCTGGCAGCTGCTCCCAGCACTGGGGGACAAGATCTGGGTGGGAGGAGACAGCTGGTCAGGCTTGGAAGTGTTCTCCTTGTGTGGGGAGGATGCTGCATTGTTCAGGACTGCTCCCAGCATGGCATTTAACTGCAGAACATTTCCAAGTAGATTTTACAGGGAGCACAGCAAGGAAGGGGCTGCATAAAAGGGGAAAATCCTGCTTTATTAATCACTGCTCTGGGTTGCCTGGATAGAAAGTTGCACATAGATATTCATCTCTCAGTTCAGGTACAGAAAAAGAAAAAAGTTTTTTCTCAAATCTTACTACACCAGGCAGTGACAGAACTCAGCACAGGGCCCCTTAGAGGCAGCATCAGTGTCACTTTTCCAGCCTCCTCAGGGTTGCTCTGACGTTGCCATCAGAGCCTGCAGAGCCAGAGCTGCCCCTGGGCAGTGCCTGAGCTGGGAGGGCTCTGCAGGGCAGAGCTGAGCCCCCAGGGCTGGGCTGGGCTCTGGCAGCACTGGCAGGGCCCAGCCCTGGGCACAGGGAAGCAGCTGCTGGCAGGGACAGCTCCAGGCAGCAGAGCCCTGGGCAGGCAGTGGGGGGAAAGTGCCCCCAGGCTGTGCTGGGATATTTCAAGTCCTCTCCAAACCCAACTATTCCATGATTACTTTTCTTTCAGATCCTGCATGGCCAGCCCCAGCAAATGTCCAACAGCAGCTGCATCAGGCACTTCCTCCTGCTGGCATTGGCAGACACGCGGCAGCTGCAGCTCCTGCACTTCTGCCTCTTGCTGGGCATCTCCCTGGCTGCCCTCCTGGGCAACGGCCTCATCATCAGCGCCGTAGCCTGCGGCCACCACCTGCACACGCCCATGTTCTTCTTCCTGCTCAACCTGGCCTTCAGCGACCTGGGCTTCATCTGCACCACTGTCCCCAAAGCCATGCACAATTCCCTCTGGGACACCAGGGACATCTCCTACACAGGATGCGCTGCTCAGCTCTTTTTCTTTGCTTTTTTTATTTCAGCAGAGCTTTCCCTCCTGACCATCATGTGCTACGACCGCTACGTGTCCATCTGCAAACCCCTGCACTACGGGACCCTCCTGGGCAGCAGAGCTTGTGCCCACATGGCAGCAGCTGCCTGGGCCAGTGCCTTTCTCTATTCACTGCTGCACACAGCCAATACATTTTCCCTGCCCCTGTGCCATGGCAATGCCCTGGGCCAGTTCTTCTGTGAAATCCCCTCGATCCTCAAGCTCTCCTGCTCAGACGCATATCTGAGGGAAATTGGGCTTCTTGCTTTTAGTGCTTTTCTTTTTTTGGGGTGTTTTGTGTTCATTGTTTTCTCCTATGTGCAGATCTTCAGGGTCGTGCTGAGGATCCCCTCTGAGCAGGGACGGCACAAAGCCTTTTCCACCTGCCTCCCTCACCTGGCTGTCGTCTCCCTCTTCCTCAGCACAGTTATCTTTGCTCACCTGAAGCCCCCCTCCATGTCCTCCCCATCCCTGGATCTGGCCCTGTCAGTTCTGTACTCAGTGGTGCCTCCAGCCCTGAACCCCCTCATCTACAGCCTGAGGAACCAGGAGCTCAAGGCTGAAGTGTGGACACTGATGACTGGATGCTTTCAGAAACCTTGAATTGCTGGCTAGTTTCTGCAAATCACTTGTAATAAAGTAATGTTTGATACTTCTTGTTGGTTTCATTTCTGTGGTAATATTTCTTAGTTTTGCGTTTATAATATAATCCACAATAAATGTAATTCATTGTGCCATTTCTCATTTTGTTTCTCTCCACTTTCCGTGTAGCCACACACTGTGTCAATGAGGTGCTGCGCTCTTGGTGGCGTTAAAGTAACTAAAGGATCTCCCAGCAGAGTTTTCTGCAGAGATGCCCTTTTGTTGCCTTCTCTGGAGCTGCAGCAGCAATGTCTGTGTGCAGAGCTGGGGCAGATCAGTGCTGGCCCAGCAGCTGTGCCCAGCAGCAGCAGCAGCACTTGGTGTTGCCAGTGCTGCTGCCGTGGCCCTGCCCTGCTGCCCTGCTGGCCCTGGTGTTGCTGCAGGGCCTGAGTGCTCTCGGGGCCGGGCACAGCCCTGGGGGTGGCAGTGCCGGGGCTGCAGCAGGGACAGGCCATGGGCACTGCTGGGGCAGCGCTGACGCCTCAGCCCAGGGCCTGGGGCTCCAGGCTCCTTGCCCAGGCTCTCTCAAGAACACGGCCAGGCCAATGCTCAGCAAAGAAACCCCCCGTGAGCAGCCCCAGGCTGGCCGTGGGCAGGCTGGGGGCAAACAGCATGGCTGGGGCTCTGCAAGGGCCCCGGGGCAGACGGGAAGGAGCAGCAGATCAGGGGCTGATCCATCCCCAGGGCACTGCACAGCCCAGGGCAGCATCCCAGAGCGTCCTGATGGAGCTGCCAACAACATCTCCCCTCTGCAGCCCTGGCCTCTCCCCCAGCTCACACAGGTGCCCCATCCTTGCAGGCACAGCCACGGCAGCACTGGCTCAGCAGCCCCTGTTTGCATTGCACACAGCAGGCGGGAGCACCCCCATGTTGTTGCTGTGGGGACATGAACCTGAGGGAGCACAAATGCCATCAGCCCCTGGGGCCAGCAAGGGCTGGGGGACACCAGGGAAACCACTCAGCTTTGTCCTGGCCTCTGCACTCAGCCAGAAAGTTTGTTCCCATCAGCTGGGAGTTTCCTGTGCCACTGCAGACGCTGTTGCTCAGAGCCAGGGCTGCCTGGCAGCCATCTCCAAACTGCCCTCAGCATTTCCTTGGCTTCACCTTTGCTTTCGTTGCTCCTTTTTGGCACAAATTTCTTCCTCTTACCCAGCCCTGTTCCCTGCCCTGCAAACAGCCCACCTTGTTTTCCCTTTCCTCTCTGGCCCCACTCCCCATTGCAGTTCCTGACTTGGCACCACGGGAACGTCCCCTGGGCAGCAGGATCATCCTACAAGTGCTGCAGGAATTGTCTGCAGGCTCCTGCAGTGCCTGGTGCTGATCCCTTGCCAGAGGCACCCCAGGCCAGGGGGGCACATCTGGGCTGCTGTGTCTGCCTCTGGGGATCCCTGTTCTGGGCAGTGAGGAGGAGCTGCAGAGGCTCTGCAGGACTGACAGGATGGGCCTTGGGGCTGACAGGAGAAGCTGAGGGACCTGGGCTGCTGGAGCTGCTGAAGAGGAGGCCCAGGGCTCATCCTGCAACTGCTCCAAGGGTGGTTTCAGAGAATCCCAGAATCAGAAATGTTGGAAAAGACCTTGGAGATCATCAAATCCAACCTGTGCCCTGACACTGCCTTGTCTCTCCTGAGCCTCCTTTTCTCCAGGATAAACAACCCCAGCTCCCTCAGCCACTCCTCACAGGACTTGTGCTCCAGACCCCTCACCAGCCTTGTTGCCCTTCTCTGGACACGCTCCAGCCCCTCCATGTCCTTCCTAAATTGGGGGGCCCAGAACTGGACACAGCACTTGAGATGCTGCCCAAGCAGTGCTGAGCACAGGGGAACAATCCCTGCCCTGCTCCTGCTGGCCACACCATTCCTGATCCAGGCCAGGAGCCATTGGCCTTCTTGTCCACCTGGGCACACTGCTGCCTCATGTCCAGCCTGCTGTCCATCAGTCCCTGCAGGTCCCTTTCTGCCTGGCTGCTCTCCAGCCACTCTGTCCCCAGCATGGAGTGCTGCAGGGGTTGTTGTGGCCAAAGTGCAGGACCCGGCACTTGGACTTGTTAAACCTCACCTTGTTGGATTTTGGCCATGATTCCAGCCTGTCCAGGGCCCTGTGCAGAGCCCTCCTACCCTCCAGTAGATCCACACTCCCAGCCGACTTGGTGTCACCACAGTTCCATGAGGCCCCAGAGTGTCTCAATGGTCTCCATGATTCCATGAGGCCTCCCAGTGTCACAATGTCCCTTTGGTTCCATGGGACCCCTTGGTGTCACAAAGTCCCTTGGATTCTTGGGTCCTGCAGTGTCACAATGGTGCCATGGTCCCCCAAGGCCCTGCAGTGTCATAATAGATCCTTGGTTCCATGAGGTCTGGCAGCACAGCAATGCTCTCCTTGGTTCCACAGTGTCACAATGGCCTCTTGGTCCCAAGGGCCACCACAGTGTCAAATATGTTTCCTTCATTCCAGGAGTCCCTGAGGAGCAGCACAGGCCCCTTGGTTCCATGGGGCCCTGCAGTGTCACAATGGCCCCATCATGACACCAGGTCCGGCTCTGTCACAATGCCCTGCATGGTTCCACAAGGCCCTGCAGGGTCACAGTGGCCTCTGTGGTTCCACCAGGACCCAGACTGTCACAATGGACTCCTTGCTTTCATTCAGCCCCACAGTGTCACAATGGTCCCTTGGCTCTGTGCTGCCATGTCGTACACAGTGTCACCATGGTCCTCTTAGTGCCACCAGGCCCCGCAGTGTCACAATGGCCCCTTGCTTCCCCAGGGCCCTGCAGTGCCACAGTCATCAGAGACTCAAGCAGGCTGGGAAAGACCTTGGAGAGCATCAAGTCCAACCTGGAACCCAACACCGCCTTGTCACCCAGACCATGGCACTGAGTGCTACATCCAGTCTTTCCCTAAACACCTCCAGGGATGGTGACCAGCCACCTCCCTGGGCAGCCCATTCCAATGCCCAGCCACCCTTTCTGTGAAGAATATTTCTTCTTGTCCAGACAAAACATCCCCTGGTGCAGCTTATAGCTGTGTCCTCTTGTCCTGTCACTGTTCCCTGAGAAAAGAGCCTGACCCCCACCAGGCTGCACCCTCCCGTCAGGGATTTCTAAAGCGGGGTGAGGTCTCCCCTGAGCCTCCTCTTCTCCAGGATAAACAACCCCAGCTCCCTCAGCCACTCCTCACAGGACTTGTGCTCCAGACCCCTCCCCAGCCTTGTTGTCCTTCTCTGGACACGCTCCAGCCCCTCTATGTCCTTGCTAAATTGGGGGCCCAGAAGTGGACACAGCACTCGAGGTGCTGCCCAACCAGTGCCCCTGAGCAGAGGGGAAGAATCACTGCCCTGCTCCTGCTGGCCATACCATTCTGGATCCGTAGGAGTGCCAGGGGTTGGATGAGGGAAAAGGTGGGGAAGAGATGGAGACAAAGTGTTATTTTTTTGTCAGCCATGAAGGGTCTTGATCTTCATATCTGTTCTGGCTGCATTAGAAAGTGTTGCAGATCAATATCAGTTGCACATTGCTGATATCAAACTGTAAACAAGAAATGAAAACGTAAAAGGACAAAACTCTTTTCTCTGCATTGTTCTCAATACAGTGTATTCACTTTTAAAACAGTTCTGAAATCTGTCTAATTAACCACAGTAGAATTGAACATTTAGATAATTCCTTGGTGCTTTTCTTGTTCCGGTGTTTTGGAAAAAAAATTTATGAGCCTTTTTGACTGAATTCCTGAACTTAAGATCTTAAGAAAGAAGAGGCCTCTGGAGGAGTGAAATTCATCAGCAACCTCCAAGTGGCTGAGGATCCATCCCCATCAGAGCAGCAATGAACAGAAATGGGCACAGTTTTGTGGCTGCCCCAGCTTTGGCATGGGCCCTGGGCCTGGAGCAGGAGCAGCTCTTGAGGGCCCCAAGGCCGGGGCTCTTGTGCTGCCCTGGGCAGATGGGATGGCAGCAGAGGCTGCAGAGCTCTCAGCACCTCAGCCCGAGGGGAGCAGGGCAGCCAGGGAGCCTCCTTTGGCCTTGGCCCAGCACCTTCCCCCATGGCTGGGGCTGAGTCCTGTGGCAGCTGCAGCTGCTGCTGTGCCCTTGCCAGGGGCTGAGGCCGTGGGGCAGTGCCCAGAGCAGCCTGGCCTGAGCAGAGCTGTGGGGCCAGAGCCGGCTGGGCTGGGCTGGGCTCAGAGAGGCCCTTGGTGCTGCCCAGAGCTCAGGGCAGCTTGCAGAGCTTGAAGGGAGCTGGGCTGGGCTCCGAGAGCCTGGCCCAGAAACCATCAGTGTCCATCTCAGCCTGGCTGAGCGGGCAGGGGCAGGACTCAGGCCAGGCCTTGTGGGGCAGGGCCAGCGCCTGTGCAAGGCATTGCAAACAGGCAAGTGGCCCAGAGAGGAGGCTGCTCTGTGCCCTTGGTGGCACGGACAGAGCAGGGAGGGGGCCCAGGACATTTGTCAGCGCCAGCCTCTGTGCCCATGTGTTGGCAGCCCTGGCTGCTGGGCCCAGCTTTGGCCTGGGCTGAGTTTGGCTGTGGCCCAGCTCCATCCTCCTGTGGGGCTCAGGGCCTGTTCCCGGCCATGGCCAGCCCTGGCTGCCTCTCTGCTGGCCCAGAGGCCGGCAGAGCCCGGGGCAGGGCTGTCTGTGCAGCCCCACAGGTGCCAGGGGCTCTGCAGGAGCTGGCAGAGGCTGCCCAGCAGGGAGGCCATGGGGCACAGAGCCCCAAGGCTGCTGTGGGCACCACGGCACAGGGGCCGTTCCCAGCCGCAATGCTCCTGGCCTGGGCTGGGCCTGCACAGGGGCTGGGCCACCATGGCTGGGCCAGCACAGGGCCACAAAGGGGCCACGCAGCCGCTGCCGGGGCTGACAGCAAGGCCAGGCACACACAAGCAATTGCTGAGCATGGCCTGCGCTGGCCAGGCCTGACTGTGCCAAAGGCAGAGCTCAGCTGCCCTTGGGGGCTGCAGCAACAGCCCAGAGCCCAAAGAGCCTCCATGGCTGGGCTGGAGACCAAGGCTGCAGCAGGGAAATGCAGGGCTGCTGCGGGATGGGGAGGCCATTGAATTCCAGCACACACCTCAGCTCTCTGATGATCCCGGCACCATGCTGGGCCCTGTTTCAGACTGGAGCAGAGAAGATGTCTATGGGAGAGGAGCCCTGTGGGGCTTTAAGGGACCTGCAGCTTGCAAGGTGCTCTGCTCTCCCTCAGGTGCTCTCGGAGAGATCCAATCCCAGCTGGGCACCTCAGGGCACAAGTGGAAGAGCTGTGATGGTTATTAAAATGTATCACGTAGAACGTCTGTTTGTTGGCAAGAAACCTTTCTGTGCCTCTGATTGTCACCAGTCCCTGAGCCCAAAGGACACAAACCTGATGAGTTGTGGTTCCCACTGCAGGGGCTGCACTTGGACCTTGGCTCTGCAAAGGAGTGCTCTTCATCCCCTTTCTCTCTTTTCCTCCCTCTGGCCATGGAGGGAGCTCCTGACTTCAGCCTGTGACTCGTGTGTGCAAAGAGCAAATCTGGGCAGAATCGGGGCAGGGAGGGTTTTGGGGGACCTTGGGACCTGTGCTGGGCACAGAAGGTGTATTCCATTGCTCTGAGGCTGCCTGCTCTGAAAGTGGATTTAATATCCAGCAGAGGAATGACTTTTGCATTTGATGGAGCTGTGCTTTGCCTTGGCTTTGTTGGCTGACAAGAAATGAACATCCTCTGTGTCTCGGGCAGCTCCTTCTGCAAGAAAAGCAGGTGGGAGTTGGAGCCAAGGAGCTGAAAGCTGCAGATGCATCCTGGGCTGGAGGGAGCTCAGATTTGCACAAGGCTGCTCTGAGTGCCAGGGCTTGGATGGGGGAAATGGTGGGGTGGGGGTAGGGACAGAGTCTGATTGATTGTCAGTCATGGAGGGTCTTGATTTTCGTATCTACTCAAACTGCATGAGGAGGTACTTGGATTCAGTGTCAATTGGAGATTGCTCATATCAATTTATGAACAGGGAAAAAAATCCTCAACAGGACCTAAAAAATCTACTCTCGCTGTGTTTTTAAATAGAATCTATTCAGTTTGAATACACTACTGTAATCTGCCTAATTAACCACAAAAGATTTGAAAATTAAAATCAAATTATTCCCAGGGGCTTGGCTTGTTAAGGTGTTATGAATGTTAATGAGCCCTGGAACACTGAATTCCTGAACTGAGGAGCTGAAGGCTGAACAAGTGATTTGGAAACTGAAATAAAATTATTTCCAGAGGCTTGGCTTGTTAAGGTGTTCTGAATGGGACACTGGGACACTGAATTCCTGCACCGAAGAGCTGAAGGCTGAAGAAGCCTCTGGAGCAGGAAAATTCAGCAGCAGCCTCCAAGTTGCTCAGGATGTCAGCAGCCCCCAGTGAGGCCATCCCTGCCCAGAGACCATGGGGGAATGGGCAGACAAGGAGAGCGTCCCTGGGGCTGGGGCAGCAAAACTCAGAGGCAGCAGTGGCTCCAGCTGGGCAATGGAGTGTGGAATGTGGCTGGGAAAGCCCTGCCTGGGCTGGGCCAAGGAGGACAGACAAGCCCTGACCCCCATTCCCCAAACAATTCTCTCAAGGAGACATTTAAAAGGAATTAGAATTGTTTCTGTCCTCTGAGTTGGATGTACTGGAGTAATAACAATAGGAGATCTGCAAGAGGTCAAACCAACCAAACAGCCTTTACCGGCAATTTTAGAAAATCAGAGAAGCTTGGCAAATTGTTTAATACAACATTCAATCAATCAAAAACACTTCTCAAAGCATTACCTGCCCATTCAACTTCACAAACTCATAGCTTGTTCAAATTAATTTTAATCAAAATTTGCAAGAGGAGGGAATTAGAAGAAGACGCGGAAAAAGAGAGAAAGACAGAAATGGTACAGAGAAGCACGCACACACATAGCTACCAACTCCTGGATTCCATCACTGTTCAGATGGAAATTCCAAGAGGAGGTAGGGCCAAGATGTGTGCTTGCCTTGTGGTCAGCCTTCAATACCCCTTGGTGTTCCTCGGCCCTTCCCCCAGGTGGGACTTGGGCTCATTTGGTCCCTCAGGAGCTGGGCTGGGGCTGCAGAGGTGGCTGTGGAGCATTGCCTGTGCTGTGCCAGGGACTGGCAGCCACTGCTGGGCTGGAATAGAAGCTCTGGGGGGATTGGGGTTCCAGGGCAGGGTTAGGCTGGACTTGCCCCTTCCTCCCCCCCCTCACAAAATGTTTCCAGCCAACAATCTCCTCCAGTCTGTCACAAAAGGCAATGTTGGAGGTGGAACTCCCAGTTCTGGCCATTGCCACATGGAGGAGAAGTACAGTTCTTTTCCAGAGAAAGAAAGCGCCCCAGTGTTTCAGCAGCAGATGAGAAGAGAACCTCAACATGCCAAGGTCAGCTGGACCTGTTAGGTGGTCCCTGGGAGGCCAAGCCAGCCAGACATGTTCCATGTTCTTTTGGTTTTATGGTGCCCCATAGAGTCACAATAGCGCCTTGGACCCATGGGGCCCCGCCATGTTATAATGGTGCCTTGATTCCAGGGGGTCCAGAAGTGTTGCAATGGACCCTGGTTTTGATTGGGTTTTACAGTGTTGTAATGGCCCCTCAGTGTCGCAATGGTCCCAATGATTCCATGAGGCCTTGCAGTGTCACAATAGTCTCCATGGTTCCCCAGGCCCCACAATGTCACACGATGCCTCTGTAATATGAGCCCTGTAGTGTCCCAATGGACCTTTGGACCCTGGGGGTTTGCAGTGTCACAATGGTCTCCTTTGGCTCCACAGTGTCACAATGGGCCATTGATGACAGGAGGCCCCTTGGTGTCACCCTGGAGCTTTGGTTCCATGCAGCTCTGCAGTGTCACAATGAACCCTTGGTTCAATGGGTTTCCACAATGTCACAATGGCCCCTGAAATGCAGCCCTGCAGTGTCACAATGGTCTCCTTTGGTTACCCAGTGTCACAACTGGTCCACTGATGACACGAGGCCTTGCAATGTCATAATGGACCTTTTCTTCCGTGCAGTTCTGCAGTGTCACAAAGGGCTCTTGGTTTCACCAGGCCCCACAGGATCACAATGGTCCTCTTGGTTCTGTGGGGACCCCCAGGGTCACAATGATCTCACTGGTTCCATGAGGCCTGACAGTGTCACAGTGCTTTGCTTATTCCATGGGGCTTCATAATGTCACAATGGTCTTCATTATCGAATGAGTCTCGCCAGTGTCACAATGGCCCCTTGGTTCCATGAGGCTGTGAAGTGTCTCAATGGTTTCTCCATGGTTCCATGAGGCCTTGCAATGTTACAATGGACCTTTGACTGCATGGGGTCTTGCAGTGTCACAATGGCCCCTTGTGATGGTTTGACCCGGAAATGGGATTTCTGGGATGTTTGAAGGTAGGGCCAATGAGTCTTTAGATTTTAATATTGTCACCTGGCTTAGCCAGTGGGCATTCGGTTCACCTCTGAGAACACAAGCTAAAAGCAGGGCGCTCCCCCTGGCACTTCCTCTTGGGACTCGGCGGGAGAGAGAGAGGATCCCTTCCCCGCCCGGCCCGGCGCTGCTGGGCGGGGGAGGGGCAGCCACGCGGTAGGCCTGGCCCAGACCAAGGTGAGGAATGAAGAGGCCCTTGAGCATGGAAGGGTGGAGGAGAACCCCAAGACCCCGAGAGCCATCGGGCAGCCCCCACCCCCCTGGTAGAGAGAGAGAGGGAGAGTTGGCGTCGGAATTTTGATAGCGGCCGACTGAGAAGGAGAAGGGGGGGGTTGCGGATGAAAGGGCCCAGCAGGGCAGCCGTGGGAGTTCAGGAGAGCCGCAGAGCCACAGAGACTGAACCTTTTAAACCCTTTTCTTGCATGCCAGAAACCTTACAAATGCTGATCCTCCTGAAGCCGAATGAGGAGAGAAATAAGGGGTGAGATAAGAAGGGACTGGGCCACAACGCAAGTAGAGAAGACTTTTGAGTGAGGGGGGGAATGCTGGAGTGGCCTTTTGGCTGGACTTTTCGTGTGTAGCCATGGACAGAACCAGTTTTTTTTCTTCCTGTGATACAGAGACTGCATTTAGGGGGAAGCAACGACCCAGAGCCAAGTTTCAGTGTGGGTACCCCTAGGCTCCAGGGGGTATATAAAATATGGGGGGGACTGGTGTCCCAAAGGTGAGAGACTGTGCTGTTCTGGAATTGGACAAAGCATCCTTAAAAGGAAACCCTAGATGCAGTTTTGGTCCATATGCTGTGGTGAGATCACTGCATATGGAAGGAAGATGTCACGATGGCAGATGATTTCCAGGCGGTGTCCAGAGTGACGTGGAAACACAAAGGATACCAACGGTGTTTCCAGGGGAAGCCTATGGTACCAAGAAAGACTCCTTCTCCTCTTGGTGGACTGAGTATTCAAAGGGTGGTGCCAGATCAAGAATTGGTGATTTTTTAGAAGATATGCTGTATTGGGAATTTGGTGGGGGGAAGGAGGGGAGAGTTTCTGTAAGGTTTTCATTTTTCCTTTACTTGTAGTTTAGTTAATAAACTTTTCTTTCTTTTTTCAAGAAAGAGCCTGCTTTTTTCTTATTCCTGGTCAAAAATCTCACAGCAGCCACCAGGGAAAGTGTATTTTCATGGGGCATTGGCTTTGTGCCAGTGTCAAACCATGACACCCCTTGGTTCCACGACACCCCAAAGTGTCATAATGGCCTACACAGTTCCATGAGACCCTGTGGTGTCAAAATGGACCCTTGGTTTGATGGAGTGTCAGTGACTCAATGATCCCTACATTCCATGGAGCCACACAATGTCAGAACAGTTCCCTTGGTTCCATGAGGTCCAGCAATGTCACAGTGCTCTCCATGATTCCATGAGGCCCCGGAGTGTCACAATGGTCCCTTGGTGTCACAGGGCCCCACAGTGTCACAATGGTCCCTTGGTCTCACAGGGCCCCACAGTGTCACAATGGTCCCTTGGTTCCGTGGGCCCTGTGCTGCTGCATTCCCCCCCTCCCCTTCTCAGGCCGCCATGCCAGCTGAGAAATGCTCCTTGGGCCTGGGCCTTGGCCAACAGCCCCTGGGCTCAGCTCCTCTGCAGCTCATCACAAACCCTGGCTGCTCCAGGCACTGCTGCTGCCCAACCAGCTCCTGCTTTCTGGAGGAGCAGCCCTGGGAACTGTTTTTGTTCCCTCAGTGGCACAACATCCCTGTTCTCACACTGCCAAAGAAAGCTGCTGATGCCAAGTGCGGCCAGGATGAGCCATTGCTGGGACTGAAGCCCCTCTCTCAGGGCCCTGCAAACAGCGCTCCAAAAGGAGCCCTTGGAGCTCTCCTGGGCCAGCGACTCCCTCTGAGTGGGGCCTCTCCCAGCCGGGAACTCTCCCGTTTGCTGCACTCGGGGATCCCCAACAACGACGGAGCCTGGGCCGATCCCCCCACTCCTCCAGGCTCAGCCCTTCACCTGCTGGGGAGATGCCAAAGCATCAGCAGGGAGCATTCCCTGCCCTCAGGGGAATTGCTCACAGGTGCCTTGCCCTGACTCTGGGTGTCTGTGTGCACCCAGGAGTGCCTGTGCTGGGGAAATGTGGCAGAAATGCTGCTCTCTGAGGGGCTTGAGTGCCTTGGATAGCTGAGTCAGTCAGATATCAAGATATCAGTAAGTAAGGTTAAGTCACAAGGTCTAAGCTAAGTTAAATGCTGCTAAGAGTTGTTCTTTTGTTATGTTTTTAGGTTTAATTTAAGTTATTAGCTAAGTTAAATAATGTTAAGTGTTATTCCTCTGTCAAATTGCTAAGTCATAGGTTATAAGTTAGGTTAAATACTGTTAGCTGCTGTTTTTGGCTAAATCGTGAAATTTAAGGTATCGGTTATGGTTAAGGTATAAGTTAAGTCCCGTTAAGTTTGAGCTCTGTTGAGCTTTTAGGCCGTATTCCTTTTATCCTTGCCCCTCACTGTTCTTGTGTCACACACACACACTGGGACAGTTCTCAGTTCATTTCTGGTTTGATTGCCTGGATTTTGTTTGGTTTTGTTGTTGCTTTGTTTCCTTGCTGTGCCTGATGTGTCCAGTCAGGAGCAGAGTGACTCTTGCCAAGGAACTTTGTGCTGCTGTCCCTTAGTATTCAATCTGGTTTTTGCTGCTCCCTTGCTGGGGATTTTTTCAGTGCTCTCAAGCCCTCGTTGGTCCCAGGGTGAAGGAGCCCTGGCCCAGGCTCTGGCCCTGGGGGACACGGGGACGCTGCCGGGGGGTCCCTGTCCCCCTGTGCCACCCCCAGGGCCCCGGCCCCCCCGTGCCCGTGTCAGGCTCTGGGGTCGATCTCGTGGAACATCCTCTGGGGGAGGCTGCGGGGCCGGGGGCGGGGGGACCCAGGGGGACAGGGGACCCCGCTGTGCACGAGCAGCGTTGGACTGCTCTGGGGGAGCTGTGAGGGGGCCGGGGCAGAGTGACCTCCCCAGGGACCTCACACAGCCCCTGGGATGTCACACAGCCCCTGTGATGTCACACAGCCCCTGTGATGTCACACAGCCATCTCTGTGATGTCACACAGTCCTCTCTGTGATTTCACACTGCCTCTGTGATGCCACTCAGCCAACTCTATGATGTCACATAGCCCTCTGTGATGTCACAAAGCCTTGTGTGATGTCACACAGCCATCTCTGTGATATCACACAATCCCTGTGATGTCATACAGCCATATCTGTGATGTCACACAGCCATATCTGTGACGTCACGCTGCCCGTTATGTTGCACTGCCCCTGTGATGTCACACACAGCTGTATGTCGGTTTTCACACTGCCCCTGTGATTTCAAGAATACACCTGTGATGTTACACTATCCTCGTGATGTTGCAGAACCAACTCTACGATGTCACCCTGTGATGTCATACCGCAGTGCTGTGATGTCACAGAGGGCTGTTATCACAAAGCCACCCTGTGATGTCACAGTCTGTTCTGTGACGTCACAGCCTTCTCTGTGATGTTACACAGCCACCTGGTGATGTCACAACCCACCTTCTGATGCCACATATCCGCATTCTATAATGGCAGAGTCTTCTCTATGGCCTCACACCCTTCTCTGTGACATCACAGCCAGCTCTGTGATGTCACAACTCCCTCAGTGATGTCACAAAACCCTCAAGAACTCAGTTACATTGAAACACTGGAGTTTCTTGTTCTTTGAAGAGATCCCTGTCAGGGACAGAACTGAGAAAGTGTCCCCAGGTTCCAGGTAGAGCAGAACACTGGAGGCAGTGATGAGAGCTGGGGACAAGCAAGGCAAAGGTGTCTCTGGTGCTGAGCACACCTGGATGTGGTTCAGGAATGCAAAGGGCCAAGGCCTGAGCCCCAGCCCCTGGCCAGGCAGATCCTGTCCCTCCCTCCTTGCTCAGGGCTCTTCCCGGGATGGGCACTGGCATGTGGGGATGGGCAATGCCAGGGGCAGGAGCATGGGGCGGCCCCTGCCAGGCTGCTGAGCAGGGACAAGGAGGCAATGAGGCCCCAGGCCTGCCAGGGTCACTTATCCCCTGCTGGCCTCAGGCCCAGGCCCAGCAGCCATGGCCAAAGTGCTGCCCAGGTTGGCTCTGGCAGGGCTGTCTTGCAGTTGCTGCCCATCCCTGTGCCCTGTGCAGCCCAGGCTGTCCCACGGTGTCCCTGCCCTGCGCCTCTGTCCCTGCAGGCTGTCGGCATCCCCCGGCTGCCCCACCTGGCTGGGCCCTTCCTTTGCTGACAGCTCTGCCTCCTGCCTGCCCCTGCCTGCCCACACAAAGCCTTGGGCTGCTCCAGGCTCCTGCTGGGGGACGTGTTGCACCACAGCCTGGCCCTGGCACAGGAATTTCTTTCTCCTCATGTCCAGTCTGGACCTCCCCAACTTGCCATAATTCTTCCCTTCTCTGACTGTTCTCTACTATGTCAAAAGGATCCAACATCTCTGAACCACCCTTCAGTCCCTCCCAGGGCTCTCTTCTGCTGTTCTCAGTCTCCACCCCACTGAGCACAGAGCTCTTTTGACTCTGTATAGTGGTGAAGTGCTTGAGGCCAAGAGTGCCTGGACAAGAGGGACAGTTCTTTTCTACAGGAAAGAAACCAAAGAAATCCACAGACAGATAAGAAGCAGTCACCAGAGGTCAAGGCCAGCCAGACCTGTCTGTCCTTGCAGCTTTGTCTGAAAGCAGCGTTTGGATATATGGGGAGTTTTGGGGGTGGAATTCCATTTCAGCCATGGGTTCCTGGACTGGAATGACAGTTCTCCATAGGAAGGAAAGGGTGAAGTCCCAGTGTTTCAAAGGCTGATTAGATGTGGCTCCATGGAGGCCAAGGCCAGCCTGACCTGTTTTTAGGGGGGAATCCTTGGAGAGACAGAATTTGGGAGGCCAAACCCCACTTATGCCCATGGGCATCAGGACAAGAAGGACAGTTCTTTTCCACAGGAAGGAAAGTACAGAGCCCCAGTGTTTCAAAGGCAGATGAGAGATGGCCCTCAGGAATCCAAGGGAACCTGGACAGTCCTGGCAGCTTTTGTCCGGAAGCAATCCTTGGATATAAGGAATTTTGGAGGTGGATTCTCAATTTTGGCCATGGATGCCTGAACTTGAAAGTTTTGTTTTTTTTCCATGGGAAGAAAAGCACAGGCTCCCACTGCTTTGAAGGCAGATGAGAGGTGGCCCCCAAGAGGCCAAGGTTAGCCAGAGCTGTCTGTCCTGGAAGGTTTCATATGGAAATAATCCTTCGCTATAATCAGATTTGGAGGGGGAATCCCAATTTCAGCCATGAAACCCTAGAGGAGAAGAACAGTTCTTTCCCACAGGAAGGAAAGCACAGAACTCCAGGGTTTCAGGGGCTGCTAAGAAGTGACCCTCAACATGCCAAGGTCAGCTGGACCAGTCGGGCAGCCCCCAGGAGGCCCAGCCAGCCAGACCTGTTTCATGCTCTTGGATCCTTGGGGCCCTGCAGCATCACAATGGCTCCTTTGTTCCATGAGGCCCTGTAGGATCACAACAGATTTTTGTTTCCATGAGGCCCAGTGATATAACAATGGTCTCCTTGGCTCGACACTGGCACAATGGCCCCTTGATTCCATGAGGCCTTTCAGTGTCAAAATGGTTTCCTTCTTTCCATGGGACTGCGCAATGTCATAATGGCCCACTGGTTCCATGAGGTCACAGAGTATCAAAATGGCCCCTTGGTTCAATTGGGCTCCCCAGGGTCACAATGCCCCCTTGGTTCCACCAGGACTGGATGTGTTACACTGGCCCCTTGCTTCCATGGGGACCCACAGTGTCGCAATGGCCCCTTGCTTCCATGAGACCTTGCAGTGTCACAATGCTTGCCTTGGCTCTCTGAGGCCCTCCGGTGTTGCCGACATCTCTTCATAAAAATCCTTTCATTAGGATTTTTCCAGCAGAAGCTGAGAAGTCTCAGCAACAAGATGTAAACAAGTTGTTATCTGCTGCTGTGGAATGTAACAGGTTCACCTGTGATTGGCCCATCTCTGATGTTTATAATTAATGGCCAATCAACGACTGTGCTCTATCGGACAGAGTCCGGGAGAGCTTCTTTGTTGATCATTCTTTCTATCTCTATTCTTAGCTTTAGCCTTCTGAGAAACCTTCTCTCTCCTTTGTTGCCGACATCTCTTCCTAAAAATCCTTTCATTAGGATTTTTCCAGCTGGGGCTGAGAAGTCTCAGCAGCAAGATGTAAACTATTGTTATCTGCTGCTGTGGAATGTAACAGGTTCACCTGTGATTGGCCCATCTCTCATGTTTATAATTAATGGCCAATCAACGACTGTGCTCTATCGGACAGAGTCCGGGAGAGCTTCTTTGTTGATCATTCTTTCTATCTCTATTCTTAGCTTTAGCCTTCAGAGAAACCTTCTCTCTTGCTCTCCATGTCTTTATAGTATAGTTTATATATAAATATATCCTAATATAATAAATTAGCCTTCTGATAATGGAGTCAGCATTCTCGTCCATCCTTCGCCCTGAAACACCCTGAGACAACTGTAACAGATGGTGAACCCCGACTGAAGAGGACAACTCATTGCCTGGTGAGGCCCAGAGGAGCATTTGCTGCATTGGGTGAACCCCGAATGTGTGGCATTGGTGGTTGCTTCACAAGTGACCACAGAAGTGGATTCTAGCCAGGAGCTGAAGAACTGAAGATCCAGATTTGGACAGAGTTCACAGCCAAGGCTGACCACAGAGGGAACCTTCTGGAAAGCCTCCAGGAAGATGGCAGGAAAGCCTCACAGCACCATGCAGATAGCCAGGGAGTCTTGGACACTGGTACAAGGTACTGTGGGTTTTTGCTTTCCTGAAAACGAGCCCATTCGTAGTTTGTGGCTGCAGTGGTGGAGAACTCCACCCAAAAAGGCTGAGGTTCCATTCTTCCCTTCAGAGGAGAAATTTATTGCCCTCTGGCGAAAATGGGCTAAGGAGGATGGATGTTGTCTGTTGGAAATACATTGTCGTGTGTTTTTTCAATGGGCAAAGCTCTTTGGGTTTTTCACAGATGTTATCTATGCGTTCGACCTGTTCGTCTGGGAGTGCATGGACTCAATTATCCATTTTGTTCGGGAGCAGGGGGTCGGGCTCCCTTGTGTTTACCCAATCTTTCGTATACTCTACTCTATTTTGAAACGGAGAGCAGCTGTTTTTTCCTGGGTTGCTGAATGCAGGGGGCAAGCCCCGTTCCCCCCGATTCCTGGGGAAGCAGACCCTTTGGAGGCGGATGACCTGCTGGTTCTCAGCCCCCCCGAATCGCCGCAGGGGGGTGAAGCTTCGCCTGCAACAGAAGTTTTTTTTACTTCGTCTTCGGAGCATGCTCAGACGCAGCCGTCTTTACTCCCCCCACGTCTCCCTCCGGGGAAGGAGGAGTGGGCTGTCCCGCCTCTCGGACCCGCCCCGCGGCCGCCCCCCCCGGGCCGCCTCCCCGCCCGTGCCTTTGCCTGCGCCGGAGAGCTCCGAAGCGTTGGTTTCTGCGCCTGCCCAGATGTTGCTAAGCAACGGGGATCCGGCGTCTCCTCCATCGACTTCTGCGCCTGTGCACACGTTGCTAGGCAACAGCGATTCGCCGCTCCCCCCGGCCGTCCCGTCCGCGCCTGTGTCGACCCCGCCAGGCTCTGCGACTTTGCAGCCGATCCCAGAATTAGGGGCTGAAGACGCTGACGAGCCTGTGTCCGTGCTGTTGCCCCCGGAGCCGATTGAGACAACGGCAGCGCCTCTGCCGCCACCCCTGCCGCCTCCCCCCGAGCCAGTCCCTGTTCAGGATGTTGCTGAAAATGGGGCCGAGTTCGCGGTCCCGCCACCTCCCCAGGCGGTCCTGCCAGGCGCTCCAGCGGCTCTTCCACCTTCGGGGACTTCGTCCTCCGAGTCTGCGTCAGAGACTGCCTCGGAGCCGGCCGTTTGTCCGAGTCCGGGCTGTCCCGGGCCGCTTGCCCTTGTAGAAGCTGCCCCAGCTTCTGGTCTCTCCTTCCGTGGGGGGGGGCATCGCTCGGCAACTGATGGCGGGGGCAGCCCGGCTGCCTTCTTTCAAGATCAGCATTCTTGGCAGCTTGAGGGGTGTTTGGTCCGCGGTGTTCCCTTGGGGGGTGCGGGTCTCTCTGCCACCCCTCGTGCGCCCCAGCGGCGAGGGGGAGGGGGCTCCCGAAAGTCCTGCTTCCGGTCCCCAGCCCAGAGGGGGTGGGGGTGATACCGGGGGGCAGGTGGGAGACACACCTCTTCCATTTGCTTTGCAGAGGCAGAGGGCACAGCAGAAAGTCATCATTGCTTGTCTGCTGTGGGGAACAAACATTCCTAGACCTGAGATGGGGGTTCTTGGGACAGCTTCTGTTGGAGCTGTTCCCCTGCTGCTGGGCCTGGGCTGTTTGGTTTGGTTCCTGGGGCCGGGGCCCCCTGATGGCCTCTTGTTCTTTTTGGGGGTTTTACTTCCCCCTTCTGGTCCTGGGCCACCGTTTTGTGGGCCAGGTCTGGGGTTCCTGGTTTCTCCAGGGCCCCGAGGGCTTCTCTCTGACCTCTGCTGCTGCTCTTTGCTCTTTCCGACCAAAAAAAAAAAAAAAAAAAAAATTAAATAAAAAAGGTTGAAAGAGCTGGCAGCAGCTCAAAGGCATTGAAGAGCCAAAAAGTAGCTTCAGCCCGCATTCTTCAATAAAGGGCTGTGGCAAGACATTTAGGACATTTCAGAGATTTTCTAAAGACTGTTTGAAATTGTTTGAAGACTGTCAATGGACTTTTGATAGCTATTGATGGACATTTCTCCAGCAAGTCTGGTTTCAGGACCAAAGAGGAACATCTTCAGTCCATGGACTTTTCCTGAAACTCAGCTGCTTGGACTCAAATTTTCTTTGTGTTGTTTTTTGTATTTTTCCTATGATGTAAGATTGTTTTAGTGATTAGATAGAATTCTATGCTCTACAGGTGAAGAAATTCTCTGTTCATTCCACAACAGCACTTGATTGAGATTTGGATTGGAAAAAGATAACCTGTCAGCTGTTTGTTCTTTCCTCTGCATGGTTACAGCAGAGGAAATTACAAACATCTTTCTCTTTAATTTAATTAAATAAAAAAGGGTGAGATGTTGCCGACATCTCTTCGTAAAAATCCTTTCATTAGGATTTTTCCAGCTGGGACTGAGAAGTCTCAGCAGCAAGATGTAAACTATTGTTATCAGCTGCTATGGAATGTAACAGGTTCACCTGTGATTGGCCCATCTCTCATGTTTATAATTAATGGCCAATCAATGACTGTGCTCTATCGGACAGAGTCCGGGAGAGCTTCTTTGTTGATTATTCTTGCTATCTCTCTTCTTAGCTTTAGCCTTCAGAGAAACCTTCTCTCTTGCTCTCCATGTCTTTATAGTATAGTTAATATATAAATATATCCTAATATAATAAATTAGCCTTCTGATAATGGAGTCAGCATTCTCGTCCATCCTTCGCCCTGAAACACCCTGAGACAACTGTAACACTCCTTCCATGTCTTTTTAGTATACTTAATATATATATATATCATAATATAATAAATTAGCCTTCTGATAATGGAGTCCACATTCTCGTCTGTCCTTCGCCCTGAAACACCTTGTGACCACCGTCACAGATGGTGAACCCCGACTGAAGAGGAGCATTTGCTGCATTGGGTGAACCCCGAATGTGTGGCATTGGTGGTTGCTTCACAAGTGACCACAGAAGTGGATTCTAGCCAGGAGCTGAAGAACTGAAGATCCAGATTTGGACAGAGTTCACAGCCAAGGCTGACCACAGAGGGAACCTTCTGGAAAGCCTCCAGGAGGATGTTCGGAAAGCCACACAGCACCATGCAGGTAGCCAGAGAGTCTTGGACACTGGTAGAAGGTACTGTGGGTTTTGGTCCTCCTGAAAACGAGCCCATTCGTAGTTTGTGGCTGCAGTTGTGGAGGACTCCTCTGACAGAGGCCGAGGTTCCATTCTCCCCTTCAGAGGAGAAACAGATTGCCCTCTGACAAAACTGGGGTGCAGAGGACGGACTTCTCCTTTTGGAAACAGATTTCTATGAGTTTTTTCGATGGGCAAAGCTCTTTGGGTTTTTTACAGATGTACTCTATGCCCTTGATATGTTTGTATGGGAATGTATGGACTCAATTTTTCAATTCTATTTCGATCGTGGTTTGGAATATCCTTGGATCTATCCAACTTTTTTGTTGCTTTTTCTAGTCCTGAAACGGAGAGCAGCTGCTTTTCCCTGGATTGCTGAATGCAGGGGGCAAGCCCCGTTCCCCCCAATTCCCGGGGAAGCAGACCCTTTGGAGTGGGATGATTTGCTGGTTCTCAGCCCCCCCGACTTACCGCGGGGGGGTGAAGCTTCGCCGCCGCTGAAGTTTTTTTTACTTCGTCTTCGCAGCATGCTCTTCTTTACTCCCCCCACATCTCCCTCCAGGGAAGGAGGAGTGGGCTGAGCCACCCCGTCCAGCGCCGCAGGTCCCGCCCCGGCCAGCGCCACGGGTGCCGCCCCGTCCAGCGCCACGGGCTCCGCCACGGCCCGCGCCGTGGGTGCCACCCCGGCCGGTGTCTTGGGCTCCGCCCCGCTCAGAGATGGGGGCGGCACCGGCCTTCGAGGTTCCGCCTTCCGGGCCCACAGGGCCGCCTCTCGGACCTGCCCCGCGGCCGCCTCCCTGGGCCGCCTCCCCGCCCGTGCCTTTGCCTGCGCCGGAGAGCTCCGAAACACTGATTCCTGTGCACACGTTGCTAGGCAACAGCGATTCACTGCTCCCCCCGGCCGTCCCGTCCGCGCCTGTGTCGACCCCAAAGTCGATCCCAGAATTAGGGGCTGAAGATGCTGATGAGCCCGTGTCTCTGCTGCCGCCCCCGGAGCCGATTGAGACAATGGTGGCGCCTCTGCCGCCTCCCCTGCCGCCTCCCCCCGAGCCAGTCCCTGTTCAGGATGTTGCTGAAAATGGGGCTCAGTTTGCGGTCCCGCCGCCTCCGGTGGCGAATCCCGCCGCCAGCGTGACTCCTCTCCCGAGTTTTTCGGGTTGTCCCAAGGCTGCCCCTGCAGGGGGAGCTGGGACAGGGGAAGAGGGCGTCAGCCTCCCCTTCCGTGGGGGGAGCATGGCCTGCCAGCTGGCTGTGGGCACAGCCCGGCTGCCTTCTTTTAAGATCAGCATTCTTGGCAGCTTGGGGGGTGTTTGGTCCGCGGTGTCCCCTTGGGGGGTGCGGATGTCTCTGCCACCCCTCGTGCGCCCGAGCGGCGAGGGGGAGGGGGCTCCCGAAAGTCCTGCCCCCGGTCCCCAGCCCAGAGGGGGTGGGGGTGATACCGGGGGGCAGGTGGGAGCAGAACGCCTTCTGTCTGCTTTGCAGAGGCAGAGGGAACAGCAGAAGGCAGTCATCGCTTGTCTGCTGTGGGGAACAACCATTCCTAGACCCGAGATGGGGGTTCTTGGGACAGCTTCTGTTGGAGCTGTTCCCCTGCTGCTGTCATACCTCAGTCATTTTGGGGAAAGGAAACGTTTGGCCGCCCCTTTTGCCGTTCTACTAACGGCAGGGTGTGGGTCTGTGCTAATGCAATGCTTGCCTTGGGGGCTGTTCCTGTGCTGTTTGGTTTGGTTCTTAGGGCCGGGGTCGCCTGATGGCCTTTTGTTCTTTTTGGGGGTTTTACTTCCCCCTTCTGGTCCTGGGCCACCGTTTTGTGGGCCGGGTCTGGGGTTCCTGGTCTCTCCAGGGCCCCGAGGGCCTCTCTCTGGCCCTGCTGCTGCTGCTCTTTCCGACCAAAAAAAAAAAAAAAAAAAAAAATTAAATAAAAAAGGTTGAAAGAGCTGGCAGCAGCTCAAAGGCATTGCAGAGCCAAAAAGTAGCTTCAGCCCGCATTCTTCAATAAAGGGCTGTGGCAAGACATTTAGGACATTTCAGAGATTTTCTAAAGACTGTTTGGAATTGTTTGATGACCATCAATGGACTTTTGATAGCTATTGATGGACATTTCTCCAGCAAGTCTGGTTTCAGGACCAAAAGGAACTTTCAGAGATGCCAAAGAGGAACATCTTCAGTCCATGGACTTTTCCTGAAACTCAGCTGCTTGGACTTGAATTTTCTTTGTGTTGTTTTTGTATTTTCCTGTGATGTAAGATTGTTTTAGTGATTTGATAGAATTTTATGTTCTACAGGTGAGGAAGTTCTCTGTTCATTCCACAACAGCACTTGATTGAGGTTTGGATTGGCAAAAGATAATCTGTCAGGTGTTTGTTCTTTCCTCTGCATGGTTACAGCAGATAAAATTACAGACACTTTTCTTTTTAATTTAACTAAATAAAAAAGGGTGAGATGTTGCCGACATCTCTTCATAAAAATCCTTTCATTAGGATTTTTCCAGCAGAAGCTGAGAAGTCTCAGCAACAAGATGTAAACAAGTTGTTATCTGCTGCTATGGAATGTAACAGGTTCACCTGTGATTGGCCCATCTCTGATGTTTATAATTAATGGCCAATCAATGACTGTGCTCTATCGGACAGAGTCCGGGAGAGCTTCTTTGTTGATCATTCTTTCTATCTCTATTCTTAGCTTTAGCCTTCTGAGAAACCTTCTCTCTCCTTCCATGTCTTTTTAGTATAGTTAATATATATATATATATCATAATATAATAAATTAAGCCTTCTGATAATGGAGTCCACATTCTCGTCCTTCCTTCACCCTGAAACACCTTGTGACCGCCGTAACACTCCGGTGTCACAATGGCCCCTTGGTTCCACCAGGCCTGGATGTGTTACACTGGTCCCTTGCTTCCATGTGGCCCTGCAGTGTCACAGTGGTTGCCTTGGCTCTCTGAGGCCCTGTGGTGTCACAATGGCCCCTTAGTCTCATTGGTTCCATGAAGCCCCACAGTGTCACAATGGTCTCTTTTGGTTCCGCAGGATCACAAAGACACCTTCGTCCCATGAAGCCCTGAAGTACAGAATGGCCCCTTAGCTCCATTGAGCTCCTCATTGTCACACGAGTTCTCGGTTCCATGGAACCCTGCACTGTCACAGTGCTCTCCTTGGTTCCACGGTGCCACACACGGTCACAAGGGCCCCTCAGTTCGACAAGGTCCCATAGTGTCTCAATGTCCCCTTGCTCCCATGAGGCCATGCCATGTCACAATGGTCTCGTTGGTTCCACGAGGCCCTTCAGTTCCACAATGGCCCTTGAAGTGTCACAATAGTCTCAGCAGCTTCCCCTGGTGGTTCACAATGGCCTCCTTGGTTCCATGATGTCCCATTGTGTAACAATGGTCTCATTGGTTCCACAATCAGAATGGCCCCATGGTCTCATGGAGCCCCACAGTCCCTTATGGAGCCCCACAGGGTCACTGTGATCCCCTTGATTCCGTGAGGCTCTACTGTGCTAAAATGGCCCCTTGGTTATACAAGGCCCTGCGGTGTCACAATGGCCCCTGGGTTCCAGTGGGTCCTGAAATGTCATTATGGTCTCCATGGCTCCATGAGGCCCCACAGTGTCACAAGGGACACTTGGTTCCACGAGCTTTTGTACTGCCAACAACAGTCTCCTTGGTACCACGGTGTCACAATGGACCTGTTTCCATGGGGACTCACAACGTCAGAAGGGTCTCCTTGGTTCCAGGAGGCCCTGAAGAGCCCCTTGATTCAATGAGGCCTCAAAGTGTCACAATGGCCTCCAGGATTGCCTGAGGCCCTGCAATGTCATAATGGACTTTTGGTTCCATGTGTCCTAGCACTGTTCCACGAATCCTTAGTTCTATGGGGCCCTGTAGTGTCACAATGGACTCCTTGGTTCCATGGTGCCACACAGTGTGACAACTGCCCCTTGGCCTGTCAACACTCCATAGTGTCACAATGGTTCCTTGCTTACATGAGGCCTCGTAGTGTCACAATGGCCCCTTGGTTCAGTGAGGCCTTTGGTGTTGCCATGGTCTCCATGATTCCATAAAGCACCTGGAAAGACAGATAGTTCTTTTCTATAGGAAGGAAAGCACAGAGCTCCAGTTCTCCATGAGTTGATGAGACGTAGCCCTCAACATTGCAAGATCAGCTGGACCTGTCAGGTGGCCCCTGGGAGGCCAAACCAACCAGATCTATTCCATGTCCCATGGTTCCATGGGACCCCACAGTATCACAATATTCTCCTTGATTCTGAAGTATCACAATGACCCCGTGCTTCCACGAGGTCCTGTCACAGCAGACCATTGGTTTCATGGAGCCCCGTAGTGTCACTGTGGTCCCCTTGGCTCCACAAGGCTCTGAAGTGCCACAAAGGCCCTTTAGTTCCACAAGGCCTCAAAGTGTAAAAATGCCCTCCATGGTTCCATGAGGCCCTGCTGTTTCACAATTGACCTTTGGTTTCATGATGCCCCAGAGTGTCACAATGGTATCCTTGGTTCCATTGGACCCTTCATCCCACGGAGAACCACAGGGTTCACTGAGGTCCCCATGATTCCATGAGGCCCTGCCATGCTATAATGGCCTTCTGATTCCAGTAGGTCCCAAAGTGTCAGAACTGTCTCCATTGTTCCATGAGACCCCACAAAGTCACTGTCATCCCCTTGGTTCCACAGGGCCCCACAGTGTGACAATGGACTCTTGGTTCCATGAGGTTCCTCAGTCACAATGGTCTCCTTGGATCCGCAGTGTCACAGGGGCCCCTTGGCTCCATGTGGCCGCGCTGTGTCACCCTGGCTCATGGTTACATGAGGCCACACAGTTTAAAAATGGACCCTTGGTTCCACGAGGCCTTGATGTGTCACAATGGAATTCTGGTTCCATGAGCTTTCACACTGCCCACAGCAGTCTCCTTGGTTCTGCAGTGTCACCATGGACCCTTTGTTCCATGATGTTCCATAGCAGAACATGGTCACCTTGGTTCTGTGAGGTTCTACAGTGTCACAATGGACCCATGGTTCCACCAGGCATTGCTGTGTCAGAATGGCCCCTTGGTTCCAAGAGGTTTCTCAAAGTCCCAATGGTTTCCTTAGAACTGCAGTATCACAATGGGCCATTGCTTCAGTGAGGGCCCCAATGTGCCAAAATGGATTTTGGTTCCATGGTGTTCTGCGGTGTCACAATGGACCCTTTCTTCCATGAGTTTGCTCAGTGTCACAGGTGAGTCCTTGGTTCTGTGAAGCCCCACCATCACCAATTCCCCTAAATATCAGAATAAGACTCATTAACACTAATTTGCAATTTCAGAGGGTATCATTTATTCAGGCCTGAGGTCGAATGAGGGATAATTCCTAACCTTATGTGGACATGTCACTACCAGCGTCTCTACATGTGTATTACAATTTACCCGTCTCCATAAAACCCACCCCAAGTTCCCAGATTCAGTCCTTCCTTTTTCTGTCACTGCATTCTTGAGTCTTCTTCTTGCCTTCCAACCGTCCTTGCTGAGAAAGCAGCCCCTGCATACCTTGTTCCTATGCTAAAAGTTCATAGGCACAGTAAAAATTGAATTAAACCTTTTGAATTAAGCTTTTGGTGTTCAATTGAATTAACCCTTTTAGTACCAAGCCCAAGGCTTTGTGTGCCCCAGCAGAGGCAGGCAGGAGGCAGAGCTGTCAGCAAAGGAAGGGCCCAGCCAGGTGGGGCAGCCGGGGGATGCCGACAGCCTGCAGGGACAGAGGCGCAGGGCAGGGACACCGTGGGACAGCCTGGGCTGCACAGGGCACAGGGATGGGCAGCAGCTGCAAGACAGCCCTGACAGAGCCAACTTGGGCAGCACTTTGGCCATGGCTGCTGGGCCTGGGCCTGAGGCCACGAGGGGACAAGTGACCCTTGCAGGCCTGCGGCCTCATTGCCTCCTTGTCCCTGCTCAGCAGCCTGGCAGGGGCCGCCCCATGCTCCTGCCCTTGGCATTGCCCATCCCCACATGCCAGTGCCCATCCCGGGAAGAGCCCTGAGCAAGGAGGGAGGGACAGGATCTGCCTGGCCAGGCCCTGGGGCTCAGGCCTTGGCCCTTTGCATTCCTGAAACACATCCAGGTTTGCTCAGCACCAGAGACACCTTTGCCTTGCTTGTCCCCAGCTGCCATCACTGCCTCCAGTGTTCTGCTCTATCTGGAACCTGGGGACACTTTCATGCGAGTTGTATCCCTCACACCCATTTAAAGCTAAAGAAAGTTTGGACTTTGAATCTGATTTTCAGTTCTTGAGGAGTTCTTTGAGCACACTCTGAGGGACTGAGTCTGATGCAAAGAGCACCAAAGCCCCAGAGGGTCATTAAAGTCCTTGTGCTGTGTCTGTGCTGCTGAGCTGGGCCGGGCTCCTGGCCCAGAGGCAGCTCCTGGCAAGGGCAGCGCTGCAGAGAGACAGCTCTGGCCAGGAGCAGCTCCTGTGCACAGCCCAGCAGGGCTGGGGCACTGCCAGGACCCCTCAGGGACACCAGCAGGGCACAGACAGAGCTCACAGGGACTCAGCACTGGCAGGGGCTGGGGGATGTCCCAGAGGGGGCTGTGTCACAGCAGCACCTCTGTGGCTGTGTCATAGAGGCACAGAGCAGCTGGGATGTCAGCAAGGGGCTGTGTGAAAGCACAGAGTGGGCTGTGTGAGGTCACAGATTGGACTATGACATCACAGAGTTTGCTGTGTGAGGTCATTGAGCAGCTACAGCATCACAGAGGGAACTGTGTGACATCACAGAGCAGTCTGTGACATCATGGCATGGCTGTATGACATCACAGAGAGGGTTTTGTGGCATCACTGAGGGGGTTGTGACATCACACAGCTGTCTGTGACATCATAGAGTAGGGTGTGAGGCCATAGAGCAGATCCTGCCATAATAGAGGATACAACTGTGACATCAGAGAGTGGGTTGTGACATCACTGAGTGGCTGTGTAACATCATAGAGCAGGCTGTGACATCACAGAACAGACTGTGACATCACTGGGTGACTTTCTGACATCACAGAGACTTCTGTGACATCACAGTGCAGCTGCATGACAATCCAGGGTGACAGGCCAGAGTTGGCTCTGTGACATTACAAGGGTGCTGTGTGATATTATAGAGCGCTCTGTGACATCACAGGAGGTTTTTGGACATCCCAGGTGGCTGTGTGACATCACAGGGAGCTGTGTGACATCACAGGAGGCTGTGTAACATCCCAGGGGCTGTGTAACATCCCAGGGGCTGTGTGACATCCCAGTGGCTGTGTGAGGTCCCTGGGGGGGTCACTCTGCCCCGGCCCCCTCACAGTTCCCCCAGAGCAGTCCAACGCTGCTCGTGCACAGCGGGGTCCCCTGTCCCCCCGGGTCCCCCCTGCCCCTGGTGCCGCAGCCTCACCCAGAGGATGTTCCACGAGATCGACCCCAGAGCCTGACACGGGCACGGGGGGCCGGGGCCCTGGGGGTTGCACAGGGGGACAGGGACCCCCCGGCAGCGTCCCCGTGTCCCCAAGGGCCAGAGCCTGGGCCAGGGCTCCTTCACCCTGGTACCAACGAGGCCTTGAGAGCGCTGAAAAAATCCCCAGCAAGGGATCAGCAAAAACCAGATTGAATATTAAGGGACAGCAGCACAAAGTTCCTTGGCAAGAGTCACTCTGCTCCTGACTGGACACTTCAGGCACGCCAAGGAAACAAAGCAACAACAAAACCAAACAATCCAGGCAATCAAACCAGAAATGAACCGAGAACTGTCCTTCTGTGTGTGGGAGTGTGTCTGACACAAGGACAGTGAGGGCAAGGATAAAAGGAATATGGCCCAAAAGCTTAACAGAGCTCAAACTTAACAGAACTTAAATTACACCTTAACTGATACCGTCAACGTCACAATTTAGCAGAAGAAAAACACTTGAAACTATTTAACCTAACTTAAAACCTATGACGTAGCAATTTAACAGAGGAATGACGCTTAAAAGTAGACATCTTAGCTAATAGCTTTAATTAATCTTAGCAACTTAGCAAAAGAACAACCCTTAAAAACATTTAACTTAGCTGAGACTTCATGACTTAACCTCGCTTACAGGCCTGACTGGCTCAGCTATCCAAAGCACTCCAACCCCTCAGAGAGCAGCATTTCTGCCACATTTTCCCAGCACAAGCACTCCTGTGTGCACACAGACACCCAGAGTCAGTGCGAGGCACCTGGGAGCAATTCCCCTGAGGGCAGGGAATGCTCCCTGTGGATCCTTTGGCATCTCCCCAGCGGGTGAAGGGCTGAGCCTGGAGGAGTGGGGGGATCGGCCCAGGCTCCGTCGTTGTTGGGGATCCCCGAGTGCAGCAAACGGGAGAGTTCCTGGCTGGGAGAGGCCCCACTCAGAGGGAGTCGCTGGCCCAGGAGAGCTCCAAGGGCTCCTTTTGGAGCGCTGTTTGCAGGGCCCCAGAGAGGGGCTTCAGTCCCAGCAATGGCTCATCCTGGCCACAATTGGCATCAGCAGCTTTCTTTGGCAGGGTGAGAACAGGGATGTTGTGCCACTGAGGGAACAAAAACAGTTCCCAGGGCTGCTCCTCCAGAAAGCAGGAGCTGGTTGGGCAGCAGCAGTGCCTGGAGCAGACAGTGTTTGTGATGAGCTGCAGAAGAGCTGAGCCCAGGGGCTGTTGGCCAAGGCCGAGCCCCAAGGAGCATTTCTCAGCTGGCAGGGCAGCCTGAGAAGGAGAGGGGGGAATGCAGCAGCACAGGGCCCATGGAACCAAGGGACCATTGTGACACTGTGGGACCCCGCGAGACCAAGGGACCATTGTGACACTGTAGGGACTCATGGAATCATGGAGAGCACTGTGACATTGCTGGGCCTCATGGAACCAAGGGGACCGTACTGACTCTGTGTGGCTCCATGGAATGTAGGGATCATTGTGACACCGAGAGGCCCCATCAAACCAAGGATCCATTGTGACACTGCAGGGACTCCTCGAATTCTGGAGACCATTATGACACTTTGGGGTGTCATGGAACCAAGGGGCCATTGTGACATTGCAAGGCCTCATGGAACCATGGAGAGATCATTAGGACACTTTACAGCCTCATGGAATGAAGGAGACTATTGTGACACTGAAGGGACTAATGGAATCATGGAGACCATTGTGACAATGCAAGGCCTCATGGAATCATTGCGACCATTATGGAACCTAGGGGCCACTGTGACACTGTGGCACTCCATCAAACCAAGGGTCCATTGTGACACTGCATGTCTTATTGTAATCAAGGGTCCATTGTGACACTGTGGGGCCCCATAAAAGCAAGGGAACAGAGAACAGGCCTGGCTGGGTTGGCCTCCCATGGACTGCCTGACTGGTCCAGCTGACCTTGGCATGTTGAGGGTCTCTTCTCTTCTGCTATTAAAACACTGGGGCTCCATGCTTACCTTCCTATGGAAAAGAACTGTCCTTCTCCTCCAGGCACCCATGGCCAGAACTGGGATTTTACCTCCAAATTTCCTTATGTCCAGAGAGTGTTCCAATAGGAATATTGCTAGGACAAGTCTGTCTTGCAGTGGTTTCACAAGGGTCACTTCCCATCTGTCCCCAAAACACTAGGGAAGCCTCTGTGCTTTCCTTCCTAGGGAAAAGAACTGTCCTTCTCATCCAGGTGCCCATGGCCAGATTTGGGATTTCCACCTCCAACATTCCCTATTGTGACAGACTGGGGGAGATTGTTGGCTGGAAACATTTCATGTGTCGGGGAGGAAGGGGCAGGTCCAGCCTTGCCCTGCCCTGGAACTCCAGCCTTGCCCTGCCCTGGAACCCCAGTCCCCCCAGAGCCTCTATCCCAGCCCAGCAGTGGCTGCCAGTCCCTGGCACAGCACAGGCAATGCTCCACAGCCACCTCTGCAGCCCCAGCCCAGCTCCTGAGGGACCAAATGAGCCCAAGCCCCACCTGGGGGAAGGGCCCAGGAAGACCAAGGGGTATTGAAGGCTGACCACAAGGCAAGCACACATCTTGACCCTACCTCCTCTTGGAACTTCAATTTTTTTGAACACCACTGGAATCCAGGAGTTGGTAGCTGTGTGTGTGCTTCTCTGTATCTTTTTTGTCTTTCTCTCTCTGTGTCTTCAAATTTCCTCCTCTTGCAAATTTTTATTCATATACAATTGAACAACCTAAGAGTTTGTGAAGTTCAATGGGCCAAATTAATGCTTTGAGAAGCATTTTTGATTGATTGAATGTTGTATTAAACCATTCGCCAAGTTTCTCTAATTTTCTAAAATTGCCAGTAAAGGCTGTTTTGTTCTATTGAGCCCCTGAGAATCTCTTGTTAGTATTTCTCTAGGGAGTCCAACCCAGAAGAAACAAACAATTGTAATTCCTTTTAAATGTCTCCTTCAGAGAGTTGTTTGGGGAATGGGAGTCAGGGCTTGTGTGTCCCGCTTGGCCCAGCCCAGGCAGGGCTTTCCCAGCCACATTCCACACTCCATTGCCCAGCTGGAGCCGCTGCTGCCTCTGAGTTGTGCTGCCCCAGCCCCAGGGACGCTCTCCTTGTCTGCCCATTTCCCCACGGTCTCTGGGCAGGGATGGCCTCACTGGGGGCTGCTGACATCCTGAGCACCTTGGAGGCTGCTGCTGAATTTCACTGCTGCAGAGGCTTGTTCAGCCTTCAGCTCTTCAGTGCAGGAATTCAGTGTCCCAGGGCTCCTTAATATTCAGAATACCTAAACAAGCCAACCCTCTGGGAATCATTTGATTTTACTTTTCAGATCCTTTGTAGTTAATTAGACAGATCTCAGTAGTATATCCAAATGAATGTAATATATTTAAAAAGACAGCGAGAAACAATTTTTTAGGTCCTGTTTAGTTTTTTTTTTCCCTGTTAATTCACCGATACGTTCAATTTCCAATTGACACTGAATCCAAGTACTGCTCCAGAGGCTTGTTAAGCTTTCAGCTCTTCAGTGCAGGAATTCAGTGCCCCCAGGGCTCATTAACATTCAGAACACCTGAACAAGCCAAGCCTCTGGGAATAATTTGATTTCAGTTTCCAAAGAATTTGTAGTTAAATAGATCTCAGTAGTGTATTCAAAGTGAATACATGATATTTTAAAAGACAGTGAGAAAAGATTTTTTAAGTCCTGATTAGTTTTGTTTTCCTGATAATTTAATGATATGTGAAATCTCCAACTGACATTGAATCCAAGTACCTCCTCATGCAGTTTGAATAGATATGAAAATCAAGACTCTTCATGGCTGACAATCAATCAGACTCTGTCCCTACCCCCACCCCACCATTTCCCCCATCCAAGCCCTGGCACTCAGAGCAGCCTTGTGCAAATCTGAGCTCCCTCCAGCCCAGGCTGCACCTGCAGCTTTCAGCTCCTTGGCTCCAGCTCCCACCTGCTTTCCTTGGAGAAGGAGCTGCCTGAGACACAGAGGGATGTTCATTTCTTGTCAGCCAACAAAGCCAAGGGAAGGCACAGCTCCGTCAAATGCCAAAGTCATTCCTCTGCTGGATATTAAATCCACTTTGCACAGCAGACAGTCTCAGAGCAATGGAAAACACCTTCTGTGCCCAGCACAGATCCCAAGGTCCCCCAAACCCTCCCTGCCCTGATTCTGCCCAGATTTGCTCTTTGCACACACAAGTCACAGGCTGAAGTCAGGAGCTCCCTCCATGGCCAGAGGGAGGAAAAGAGAGAAAGGGGATGAAGAGCTCTCCTGTGCAGAGCCAAGGTCCAAGTGCAGCCCCTGCAGTGGGAGCCACAACTCATCAGGTTTGTGTCCTTTGGGCTCAGGGACTGGTGACACTCAGAGGCACAGAAAGGTTTCTTGCCAACAAACACAAGTTGAACATTTGAACAGTTTAATAACCATCATAGCTCTTCCCTCAGCTCTCTGAGATGTCCCGACAGCATCTGACATGTCCACCATCCGTCAGGGATTTCTGTACAGGAACAGTTTTAGACAGAGACATTAGAAATGGTAATTCTTTGATAGATATATATATATCACAATTAAGATGATACTTATTATATATTTATTTGAACATCAGAAAGACTGGGCTACTCCCTGAAGCTCAAAGCATGAAACCCGTCAGTTGAGAGGCCCTTGAATGACCAGAGAACATCTGGAGGAGGAAATCTGGGAGCAATGGAAAAGACATAGATCCATCTGGTCTAGTGAAGAGATGTCATTAGACATGGCCATTTCAACAGGAGAGCTGCAAACACCTGATGGAAAACAGAGATTAAATCTTAGACTGAATATTGGTGACACAACTAAATGGGAAGATCAGTATTTCTTCTGCGATCAGTACACTTCCAGGAAATCCCCGTTTCAGATGGGAAAACTTTGCCATTTCTCAAAAGTACTCGAGCAATCCAGATTAAAAAAAAAATTTTCCTCGTTTATTATGAAAGGAATAGGTATTAGAACCTGTGTCCCTTTCCAGGCAGACATCAGTTGTGTGCCCATGAACAGACAGTGCCACTTGTGCCCTGAGGTGCCCAGCTGGGATTGGATCTTTCAGAGAACACCTGAAGGAGAGCAAAACACCTTGCAAGCTGCAGGTCCCTGACAGCCCCACAGGGCTCCTGTCCCATCAACAGCTGCTCTGCTCCAGTCTGGAACAGGGCCCAGCATGGTGCGGGATCATCAGAGAGCTGAGGTGTGTGCTGGAATTCAATGCCCTCCCCATCCCTCAGCAGCCCTGCATTTCCCTGCTGCAGCCTTGGTCTCCAGCACAGCCATGGAGGCTCTTTGGGCTCTGGGCTGTTGCTGCAGCCCCCAAGGGCAGCTGAGCTCTGCCTTTGGCACAGTCAGGCCTGGCCAGCGCAGGCCATGCTCAGCAATTGCTTGTTTGTGCCTGGCCTTGCTGTCAGCTCCGGCAGCGGCTGCGTGGCCCCTTTGTGGCCCTGTGCTGGCCCAGCCATGGTGGCCCAGCCATGGTGGCCCAGCCCCTGTGCAGGCCCAGCCCAGGCCAGGAGCATTGCGGCTGGGAACGGCCCCTGTGCTGTGGTGCCCACAGCAGCCTTGTGGCTCTGTGCCCCATGGCCTCCCTGCTGGGCAGCCTCTGCCAGCTCCTGCAGAGCCCCTGGCACCTGTGGGGCTGCACAGACAGCCCTGCCCCGGGCTCTGCCGGCCTCTGGGCCAGCAGAGAGGCAGCCAGGGCTGGCCATGGCCGGGAACAGGCCGTGAGCCCCTCAGAAGGATGGAGCTGGGCCACAGCCAAACTCAGCCCAGGCCAAAGCTGGGCTCAGCAGCCAGGGCTGCCAACACATGGGCACAGAGGCTGGCGCTGACAAATGTCCTGGGCCCCCTCCCTGCTCTGTCCATGCCACCAAGGGCACAGAGCAGCCTCCTCTCTGGGCCACTTGCCTGTTTGCAATGCCTTGCACAGGCGTTGGCCCTGCCCCACAAGGCCTGGCCTCAGTCCTGCCCCTCCCGCTCAGCCAGGCTGAGATGGACACTGATGGTTTCTGGGCCAGGCTCTCGGAGCCCAGCCCAGCTCCCTGCAAGCTCTGCCAGCTGCCCTGAGCTCTGGGCAGCACCAAGGGCCTCTCCCCAGCCCAGCCCAAATGGCTCTGGCCCGACAGCTCTGCTCAGGCCAGGCTGCTCTGGGCACTGCCCCACGGCCTCAGCCCCTGGCAAGGGCACAGCAGCAGCTGCAGCTGCCACAGGACTCAGCCCCAGCCATGGGGGAAGGTGCTGAGCCAAGGCCAAAGGAGGCTCCCTGGCTGCCCTGCTCCCCTTGGGCTGAGGTGCTGAGAGCTCTGCAGCCCCTGCTGCCATCCCATCTGCCCAGGGCAGCACAAGAGCCGCGGCCTTGGAGCCTCAAGAGCTGCTCCTGCTCCAGGCCCAGGGCCCATGCCAAAGCTGGGGCAGCCACAAAGCTGTGCCCATTTCTGTTCATTGCTGCTCTGATGGGGATGGATCCTCAGCCACCTGGAGGTTGCTGATGAATTTTCCTACTCCAGAGGCCTCTTCTTTCTTGAGCTCTTCAGTTCAGGAATTTACTGAGAAAAGCACAAAACATTTGCTCAAAACACCCATACAGGAAAAGCCCCTGGGAATAATTTAAATTTTCAATTCTTCTGTGAGTAATTAGACAGACTTCAGAAGTTAATTCAAAGTGAATATATTATATTGGAAGCAATGCAAAGTGAACTGGTTTTTTCCTGTTTTCTATTATTTTTATAGATTGATATCAACACTGTCCAATTGATATTGACCCCCAGCATCTTCTAATGCAGTCTGAATAGATATGAAAACCAAGACTCTTCATGGCTGACAATCGATAACATCACCCCTCCCCACCATTTCCCTCATCCAACCCCTGGCACTCCTATGGATCAGGAATATGGTGGCAGGCAGGAGCAGGGCTGGGATTCTTCCCCTGTGTTCAGAACTGCTTGGGCAGCACCTCAAATGGTGTGTCCCATTCTGGGCCCCCATATTTAGGAAGGACATGGAGGGGCTGGAGCGTGTCCAGAGAAGGGCAACAAGGCTGGGGAGGGGTCTGGAGCACCAGTCCTGTGAGGAGTGGCTGAGGGAGCTGGGGTTGTTTATCCTGGAGAAGAGGAGGCTCAGGGGAGACAAGGCAGTGTCAGGGCACAGGGTGGACTTGATGATCTCCAAGGTCTTTTCCAACCCTCCCAATTCTGGGATTCTCTGAAACCACCCTTGGAGCAGTTGCAGGATGAGCCCTGGGCCTCCTCTTCAGCAGCTCCAGCAGCCCAGGTCCCTCAGCTTCTCCTGCCAGCCCCAAAGCCCATCCTTTCAGTCCTGCACAGCCTCTGCAGCTCCTCTTCCTTGCCCAGAACAGGGAGCCCCAGAGGCAGACACAGCAGCCCAGATGTGCCCCCCTGGCCTGGGGTGCCTCTGGCAAGGGAGCAGCACCAGGCACTGCAGGAGCCTGCAGACAATTCCTGCAGCACTTGTAGGATGATCCTGCTGCCCAAGACACGTTCCCATGGTGCCAAGTCAGGAACTGCAATGGGGAGTGGGGCCTGAGAGGAAAGGGCAAACAGGGATGGGCTGTTTGCAGGAGAGGGAACAGGGGTGGGCAACAGGAAGAAATTTCTACCAGGGAGAGAGTAAAGAAAGCAAAGGTGAAGCCAAGGAAATGCTGAGGGCAGTTTGGAGGTGGCTGCCAGGCAGCCCTGGCTCTGAGCAACAGCGTCTGCAGTGGCACAGGAAACTCCCAGCTGATGGGAACAAACTTTCTGGCTGAGTGCAGAGGCCAGGACAAAGCTGAGTGGTTTCCCTGGTGTCCCCCAGCCCTTGCTGGCCCCAGGGGCTGATGGCATTTGTGTTCCCTCAGGTTCATGTCCCCACAGCAACAGCATGGGGGTGCTCCCCCTGCTGTGTGCAATGCAAACAGGGGCTGCTGAGCCAGTGCTGCCGTGGCTGTGCCTGCAAGGATGGGGCACCTGTGTGAGCTGGGGGAGAGGCCAGGGCTGCAGAGGGGGGATGTTGTTGGCAGCTCCATCAGGACGCTCTGGGACGCTGCCCTGGGCTGTGCAGCGCACTGGGGATGGATCAGCCCCTGCTCTGCTGCTCCTTTCCGTCTGCCCCAGGGCCCTTGCAGAGCCCCAGCCATGCTGTTTGCCCCCAGCCTGCCCACGGCCCGCCTGGGGCTGCTCATGGGCGTTTCTGTGCTGAGCATTGGCCTGGCCGTGTTCTTGAGAGAGCCTGAGCAAGGAGCCTGGAGCCCCCAGGGCCTGGGCTGAGGCGTCAGCGCTGCCCCAGCAGTGCCCATGGCCTGTCCCTGCTGCAGCCCCGGCACTGCCACCCCCAGGGCTGTGCCCGGCCCCGAGAGCACTCAGGCCCTGCAGCAACACCAGGGCCAGCAGGGCAGCGGGGCAGGGCCACGGCAGCAGCACTGGCAACACCAAGTGCTGCTGCTGCTGCTGCTGGGCACAGCTGCTGGGCCAGCACTGATCTGCCCCAGCTCTGCACACAGACATTGCTGCTGCAGCTCCAGAGAAGGCAACAAAAGGGCATCTCTGCAGAAAACTCTGCTGGGACATCCTTGAGTTCCTTTAAAGCCACCAGGCGTGCACAGCCCCTCATTGACACAGTCTGTGGCCACAGGGAAGTTGGAGTGAAATAAAATGGCAATGGGTATAAACGGTAATATCTTTTTATGGACAATATGAATACCTAAAACAAAGGAAAAAATACCACCATAAGCAAACCAACAAGAAGTATAAAGATGACTTTTATTACAAGTGATTTGCAGAAATTGGCCAGCATTTAATGTTCCTGAAAGCATCCAGTCATCAGTCTCAACACTGCAGCCTTGAGCTCCTGGTTCCTCAGGCTGTAGATGAGGGGGTTCAGGGATGGAGGCACCACTGAGTACAGAACTGACAGGGTCAGATCCAGGGATGGGGAGGACATGGAGGGGGGCTTCAGGTGAGCAAACACTGAAGTGCTGAGGAACAGAGACACAACAGCCAGGTGAGGGAGACATGTGGAAAAGGCTTTGTGCCGTCCCTGCTCAGAGGGGATCCTCAGCACAGCCCTGAAGATCTGCACATAGGAGAAAACAATGAACACAAAACAGCTGAATACCAAACAGACACCAAGTGCAAGAAGCGCAAGTTCCTTGAGGTTGGAGTGTGAGCAGGAGAGCTTGAGGATCTGGGGGATTTCACAGTAGAACTGGCCCAGGGCATTGCCATGGCACAGGGGCAGGGAAAATGTATTGGCTGTGTGCATGAGAGCATTGAGAAAGGCACTGGCCCAGGCAGCTGCTGCCATGTGGGCACAAGCTCTGCTGCTCAGGAGGGTCCCGTAGTGCAGGGGTTTGCAGATGGACACGTAGCGGTCGTAACACATGATGGTCAGGAGAGAAAACTCTGCTGACATGAAAAAGACAAGAAAAAAAAGTTGGGAAACACATCCATTGTAGGAGATGTTGCTGGTGTCCCAGAGGGAATTGTGCATGGCTTTGGGGACAGTGGTGCAGATGCAGCCCAGGTCAGTGAGGGCCAGGTTGAGCAGGAAGAAGAACATGGGCGTGTGCAGGTGGTGGCCGCAGGCTACGGCGCTGATGATGAGGCCGTTGCCCAGGAGGGCAGCCAGGGAGATGCCCAGCAAGAGGCAGAAGTGCAGGAGCTGCAGCTGCCGCGTGTCTGCCAGTGCTAGCAGGAGGAAGTGCTGGATGGAGCTGCTGTTGGACATTTGTGCTGCCTTGGCATGAGGATCTGTAAAAAAAGCAATCATGGAATAGGGGGGTTTGGAGAGGAAATGAAATATCACAGTACAGCCTGGGGGCACTTTCCCCCCCCCATCCCTGCCCAGGGCTCTGCTGCCTGGAGCTGCCCCTGCCAGCAGCTGCTTCCCTGTGCCCAGGGCTGGGCCGTGCCAGTGCTGCCAGAGCCCAGCCCAGCCCTGGGGGCTCAGCTCTGCCCTGCAGACCCCTCCCAGCTCAGGCACTGCCCAGGGGCATCTCTGGCTCTGCAGGCTCTGATGGCAACGTCAGAGCAACCCTGAGGAGTCTGGAAAAGCAACACTGATGCTGTGAATGAGGGGAGCTGCATGGATTTATGTCACTGCAAGGTTTATGTAAATCTGAGAGAATTTGTTTTTTTTTTTTTTTTCTCAACCAAAACTGAGAGATTAATATCCATCTGCAATTTCCTATCCAGGAAACCCAGAGCAGTAGATTAAAAAAGCAGGATTTTCCCTTTTCATTCAGTCCCTGTCTTGCGGTACTCCCAGTATAATCTATTTGTTCTGGCATTAAATGCTATGCTGTGAGCAGTCCTGAACAATGCAGCATCCTTCCCCACACAAGGAGAACACTTCCAAGCCTGACCAGCTGTCTCCGCACACCCAGATCTTGTCCCCCAGTGCTGGGAGCAGCTGCCAGGGCTGGCTGAGAGCTGTCCCTGGCAGGCAGCAGAGTCCCTGCCCCAGCACAGCGCCCTGGGCTGCAGGACCCTGCTCTGCAGGACAGCCCTGGGCACCCCTGGCTGCTCTGCACAAGAGAAAATCAGAGAATGTACTCACAGGCTCTGGAGGCATTGGGATGTTCCCGCTTCAGGAGATCACTGCAGGAGCTGCAGCTGCATTGTCCTGCAGCCAGAGGTTCCTGTGCCAAGGGCTGGCAGGGATTCTGCCCCAGGCACTTCTCAGCACCTTCCCAGCCCTGACTGATTGAAGCTCTCTGTGCCTCTGTGCTGTGCCCAGGCTGGTTGCAGGCAGTGCCCCAGCCCTGCTGGGCTGGCAGAAGAGCTGCTCATCAAGAGAAATGTGCTTTTGAAGCTCTTCTTGGTTACCAGGAGCTGCCTCTGTGCCAGGAGCCCAGCCCAGCTCAGCAGCACAGACACAGCACAAGAACTTGAATGAGCCTCTGGGGCTTTGTGCTCAGGCCCTGAACATCAGTCCCTGAGAGGCAGCTGAAGAAACCTCTCCAGAACTCCAAGTCAGAATCCAACTCCAAAGTTTCTTGGACTTTTAATGGGTCCCACTGAGAGACACAGCAGAGAAAGTGTCCCCAGGCCCCAGGCAGAGCAGAGAACTGCAGGCAGTGGTGACAGGTGGGGACAAAGAGAAGCCAAGTCTTGGTGCCCTGGGCCACAGCAGGGTCTGTGCCAGCAAGGGCTGGGAGGAGACAACTTGTCCTGAGGCCCTGGGGCCTCCTGGCACAGCCCCAGCCAGGCTGGGCACTGTCAGCCCCTTGTCCTGCCCTCAGCATCCCCCCCTAGCCCACATTCCAGTGGCCTCAAGGATCTGCTGGAAGGAGTCCCTGGGGAGCCTTGCTCAGCAATGGCCCTGGGGCCTCCTGAATGCTCACAGAGTTTTTCAAAGGACTTTCGGTTTGGCTTTTGCCTTGGTGTTTCTGAGAGGTTTGTGCAATGATGGCCTCCAATTATCTGCTGTAATTAGTCCCTGGAGAGGCTTTGTCAGTAACAACACTCAGTGGGGCTCATTAATACTTCAGGGTACTTCAGGTATTTTAAGGTACTTGGTGTTTCCCTTTTGATACAGACTCTGTGAGAGGTTTGTGCAATCATGGCCCCAATTATCTGCTTTAACGAGTCCCTTGAGAGCTTTGTACTGACACTCAGTGGAGCTCATTAATGCTTCTAGATACTCAAGGTTTTTAAGGTACTTTATGGATTTAAGAATACTTTTAGGTACTTCTAAGGATTTTCCTTCCCACACTGAGTCTCTGAGAGGTTTTTGTGCCATCCTGGCCTCCAATTCTCTCCTCCAAGGAGTCCATGAGGAGCCTGTGTTGGGTATCTTCCCCCTTTCTGTTTTACAACAAAGATGGAACTGAAAGAATTTTGTAAGACTTTCTAAAAGCATCCAAACCAACATGGGACAATTAACAATACAACAACAACAACCACTAAGAGAATGAATAGTCCTGTTTTAGCTAGACATCATCCTACCCTTTAGTCCCTTGGATTGGAAGAGTTTATTGAACCAGTCTTTGTTTTCCACTTGAAGCTTCTTGAGCCCTTCCTTCAGTACCTGAATGCTCTTGTGGATCGACTCGCTGTGCCTGGAGAGGTTCATGCAGCACATGCCCTCAGAGTCTACACTGCCATGCCCATGTACCCAGAGTAAAAACTCTATCACTGTTCTGCAAGGTGGCATGTCTGATGGTCTCTATGTCTGAGAGCAGCCCACTCAATGTGAGGGAGGTAGCATTGGTTTGCTTACTTAACAGGCACCCAAGATAGTCTGATTGTCCTAAAGCTTTAGCTGCAGCCACCCAAGGTAGTCCAAATTGGGGGTGCTACCATCCAATCCCTGGATTAAAGCTTTCAAAGCCTTCTCTTTGACATCATCCAATACTTCTCTGGGGATACCTGCTGCTTGATCATCTGGTAGGCTGTGTTGTCCTTCTCCAGCTAGATGGTTGACTGTCAATTCTGCCCTTGCCTCATTATTAGCATAGTCTGCTATTAATTGATTTAGTCAACACTTCCATCTCCCTTCCCACAGGGCGTATTCTGTAGGTGACAACAACATGGTCATCATATATTTTAAATCTTAGAGGGTTAAGACATGTGCTGTAAACATGGTCCTCATTAGGCCATTAAAACAAGGTAAGTCCTTCCTATGGTCTTTAGCTGCCCTACACAGATACTTGATTTCCCCGTAAACCAATGGCTGATATCTGGGATTCTGCCCCCTTCTTTCATAACATCCCGGGGCAATGAGGAGTTTCGAGAGTATTTGCCAGTCTCCTTTCCTAACTTTTTCTTTCTCCTTCCTTAACTGTTTATTTCTGGATCCTTTCCTAGGGATCTTCTGGGGTTGAGGGGTGAGGTGATTCTGAGGAACCCAAACTGTCTTCCAGGGAGGAAGAATAACTTGGAGCAGAAACATTCAGATTAGAAATAGTGTGACAGTTGGGCTTAGTATCTTTGATTATGGAGTTATATTGTTGCCGGAGGGTGAGGCAAAGGGCACTGCCATTTTGTCAGGTGTTGGGGAGGAAGGGCCTTGAGTTAGGATGGCGGACTTCTGGGGTGGAGTTCTGGAGGCATGGCCCAGGGTGAAGGTGGAATGATTGACAGTGGGGCATGACCCGCAGTTGTGGGGTTGGAGTCTGGAGGTTTGTTCAGGGTGGAAGAGAAGGTTGTGGTAGCAGGAAGTGGAGGAGCCAAGATGGAGGGAGGATGGTCAGGCTCCTGAGCCACATTCAGGCTCTTTATGTCTTGAGTCTCCAGGGCATGATGCTTCAGGACCGCGTGGCCATTGCCATCTTGGACCATCATGTCAGGTCTGAGAAAGGCAGGTTTGAGGGGAGGTCCCAAGTTAGGAGTGACCAACAGATTGAGTTTTCAACACACTGCTTGCTGCTGAAGGGTCTCAAGGATGGTGTGGAAGATGGGGAGCATGCAGGCTGCAATGGGGTCCCTTTTGATCAAAAGGTTGTAAAATTTAACTCCCACTGAGTTTCAAAATTCAGTGGTATGGATTTCGTCAGCAGAGGCATCTGGAAAATTTTTGATGATCTACCTCATGATTGATTTTAATTCATTCTTTGAAAATATTATGTCATGATCAGTGAGAATCAAAGCATCCATATATGCTCCTTTCTACTTTGTTCATCTGGCTGCCCATTTTTCTCTTTCTCTGTCTTAGGGGGAACCAGAACACCCCAAGTCCATTATGGGACGTGGGTGCATATTGTAAAAACACAGCGGCAAAATGGGCAATAAATGTCTTGCATTTCCCCAAACCCACCTGCAATCCTGTTGTTCCCCCTGCCAATCCTGGGCAAGGTCATTTGAAGGAATGATGAATCCGCCGGGCCCAGCACTGTCCAAAATTCCAAGGAGCACTGACCTATCCATCAGCTAACCCCAGCTGACGTGACTGACAAAGGGAGCCGAGTGTCATGGTCCCTGTTTGGGCACAAAGGTCACAATGAGGGTGTCAGTGACAAACCTCTCTGGTTCCCTGACTTCAGGGCGAGGGTGGCGAAAATGAAAAGAAGCAGGTTCGATGGAGGTGCCCAATAAAACCCTTAATAACAGGGTGAAAAACAATAAACATGGAGAAGTCTAGAACAGTACAAGGGACAGGATCCTAGGACCTGAGACAAAGGGGAAGGAACAACATCGACACTTGGGGCTAGAATACTAAAACAATAACCATATAGAAGAAACAAGTAACCAATAAACCAGCAGGGGAGTAGAACTTGGACAACTTAGTATATGGACACTAAAGGCCTATGGGGGAACTCCCAAGCTCACCCTAAATTAAAAAAATGATTCCTAGGACTTGAAACTCACGCCCAGTTCTTCTGGGGTAAAATCTGGCTGATTCTGAGTTACAGACAGGCTAACTACCGCACCACTGCCTTGCACTGGCCCCTTGGGACATTGTGGCCCAACAGAGCCACAATGATGTCCTTGGTTCCACAAGGCCCCCCAGTTTCACAATGGACCCTTGGATCCATGGTACCCTGCAGGGTCACAATGTTCCCCTTGGTTCCACAAGTTCCTACAGTGGAACAGGTTCCACAGGGGCCTGCAGTGTCACCATGGCCCATTGGTTCCACAATGCTCTGCAGTGTCACAATGGTCTCCAAAGGAAGGAAACAAGTGAGCCCCAGTGGTGCAGGGGCAGATGACAGGCTGTCACCAGAGGCCAAGACTAGCCAGACTTGACTGTACGGGCAGATTTTGTCTGGGAGTAACATTTGGCTATAGGGAGTTTTAGATGCAGAATCCCCATTTTGGCCATGGGTGCCTAGACAAGAAAGACAGTTCTTTCCCATAGGAATAAAAGCACAGAGCCCCAGTGCTTCACGGGCAGATGAGAAGTGGCCCTTGGCATGTCAAATTCAGTGGGACCTGTCAGACAGCCCCCAGGAGACCAAACAGGCAGACCTGTTCCATGTTCCCTTGATTTCATGGGTCCCCACACTGACACAATGGTCTCCTTGATTCCATGAGGTCTGGCAGTGTCACAATGGCTTCTTGGTTTCATGAGCCTCAACAGAGTCACAAGGGTCCATTGGCCCCATGCAGCGTCGCTGTGAAACAATGGCTCCTTGTTTCTATTTTAAATCAATCACAATCAAACCACAGTTTGATCACTGATCCTTGCTTCCATAGGGCCCATGATTTGCACAATGGTCTCCTTGATTCCATGATTCCTGGATTCCACATTCTCACCATCGTTTCCTTGGATCTCCATTGTCACAACGGACCCATGGCTCCATGAGGTTCCGTAGTGTCACCGTGGTCGCTGTCAGAGGCTGGATGAGATCGATGTCCCGAGACACCTTGGGATGCTCGGAATGCCCGTGTGGGGCCAGAGCCGGGTCAGGCCTTGGTTTGTGGTGGGACAGAGCCCCGCCCCCAGCCCTGGCCTGGCAGAGCTGTCAATCACAGAGCAGGGGGTGATGTAAACCCAGCTCTGATTGGTCCAGCTGTCAATCAATCAATCACACACCAGCAGCTGGTGCTACCCTGACCCTGATTGGACAAGCGACTGGCAGTCCCACCCCAGAGGTGGGCCCATGAAGGTCCAGGGGGTTAAAAGCTGGAGCACGAGGCCAGCCCAGGGTCTGCATCCTGCCTTCTCCTGGGGTTCCTCTGTTAGCAATGCTGGAACCCCAGTAGCTGGTACCTATATGTATGTGTCTTTCTATGGATCTTCTGTCTTTCTGTTGTTCTCTATTTCTTCTTCTAAGCCTGTTTACCTGAAACACTTTTGGGTAACAACACATGTTTAGGGTTAAAGGATTTTAGGTTAAATGTGTGGGAATCCAGGGCACAGGGAATATTTCTCTGTCAGCTCTGAGGAGTCCTGACCCCCAGAGAAACACTGCCTTTAACCTTTGCCTATGGAGAGGACTTCCAAGACTTTGAGACAGATTAGGATTTACCAAAGTGTGAAATAGATTGGAGGGTGGTACAGTATGTCATTAGGGTGAGAAATTTAGTTTTTGGGATTTTTAGTATGTTTCAGATAAGAAGCAAGATGGTGGAATTTGGGTGTTGTCCCTCTCTTCTTCTTCATCTACTTCAATTTCTGCAGTGTTGATGGCACAGGGTGATTGATCAAGGAAAGGACAGTGCAGAGGTTACATGGACAGTCAAGGGATGAGTTATTGGTAGATAAGGAGAAATAATGTATGTTTTAAAATTTGATTGGACGAAACAACTTTAAAATACCTTGAAACCGTACATTTTAGAGCCATTTTGTGCTGTTTTTCCAGTGCGCTGAGCCTGGTGGAGACAGCATGCAAAACTTTAGATAAGATAACAGTAAACAAGAAGCTGAAGACTGAAAAATTCCCACGCATCTCCTTTTACCTGGCACAGAACTGCTACAGGAGGGTTTCCCCCATCCAGGGAGCCCACAGAAAGGCCCAACATAAAACAACATCAATAACATGTGCCCCGACAATGTTTAAATAAGTTGACTCTTTTCCATAAAGTTGTTTACTGAAGGGTGTTGTCTTAATTGGCCAATCATGTTAAATGTGTTGATTAAAGGACCAATGAGGTCCACCTGTAGCAAACCAAGGTATAAAAGAAGAGGATTGAAAAAACAGGTGCCTTTTAGCACTTCGCCTTTTGATCTGTGTCATATCTGATACAATGGGGACATTTGGGGATCTATGATTGTGAAAATGGTCAGGCAGAGGGAGTTTGTTTCTAAATTCAGTGTGGATGATTCCACATCTGGTGCCTTGGTGCATAAATCAAGTTCATGATCAATCAGTTCATGATAAGCAGCAGAACAAGATGGACCTCTGAGAGAATTAAAGATTATTAAAAGGAGAAATGCAGGGAATGACTTGGTGAACCTTGCCTGGAAGAAGGGTGATTTTTTCCCTAATAACCTCTAATCCATTCCCTTGGCTTTTGGCTTTCTTAGCAAGGCCATTTGCATCCCAGATTCCCCATGAAGTGAGAAGCCTGAGCTTGTGGAAGTGCCTGAAAGATGCCGTGTTCCTCTGCAGGGACACTCAGGCTGGAACAGGAGCCGGAGCCCTCTCTGGGGCAGCCTCCTCCGAGCTGGGATTTGTGCCGTGCTGGGAGAGGAGGAGGAGGGGGGAGAGCGCTGGCGCTGTGTGGCAGGAGCAGGAGGTTTGGGCCGCAGGACATTCCGTCTGCGCCGCTGCCCCGCAATGGGCGGCCGTGCCCGGGGCTCTGGGCCTGGCCCCGCGTGCGCTGAGCTCCCTGGGCTGGGCTCAGGTTCCGCTGGGACTGGGCAGAGCCTGGGCTCAAACTGGGGCAGCAGCAGTGCAAAACACCTCTGGGCATCTGCGTTTCCTGCTGCTGGGAAGGAGCAATGAAGCTAGTCAAGAATTTATAGTTTCTGCTTCTCCAGGTGGATTTTTTAATTTAATTCCATGCTGCGGAGGCAATTTCTGTGATGGCCTCTGTCAATTTATTCAATTTCAACAGTGCCAGCAACAGGGCTGTGTTTGAGCGCTGCAAATGTGGCCTGTGAGGCTTTATTTCCCCTCACCCTAGTGCTCATGGGCTGGTGGGCATTCCAGTATCTGCTGATCTTTATGCCTGTGACAAAAACACTGACCTCACTGTCATGAAAGCACTGTGGGTAGCACCAACTGAAAGAGGCACTTGCAGTTTATGGATAAAATTCAGGTGGCAAGCAGAGGAGGGCGAAGAGCAGCCACGATTTCCAATTCCCAAGGCAAAAGCAGCAGCAGCCTCCTGCTGTCACCTCAGGGTGAGTCAAACAGAGCTGAAAACAGCGCTGGAACCCGATCCTTTCTTCCTCTGAGGGCTGGCTCCGGGCAGCACAGGCGGGCCCTGAGCAGTCAGGGCTGTGTGTGGGTGCTGGTTGCTCTGCTCCCGAATTCAGCTGGAAAAAGCCCTTGGGAGCCGAGACAGGAGCAGACGGGACTCGGGGCCGGCGCTGCTGCTGCTCCTGGCCGGGAGCCCCGGCTGGGCCGGGCCGGCGCCCCCTGCGCTGCGGCTGCTGCTGCTGCCAGAGCCGGGCGGGACTCGGGGACAGGGAACGGACATGGGGGGACAGCAAAGGCCTGGCAGCTGCAGGGATGGTGGCGCTGGGGCCAGCACCAGCACAGAGCTTCAGCCCGCAATGAACCCCGAGGGAAACACTGGGGAAAGGCTCCATTGCAGCCTTTCTGCACTCGTGGCTGTGAAGGGACCGAAATGAAAGAACAAGCAGGGCCCGACCCCTTCTCCTTTGGGAGGAGCCCCGGGCCTGGGGCTGTGAGGGGCCATGAGGGGTCATCAGTCATGAGGCGCCATGAAGGGCCTTGAGAGGCCATGAGGAATTCTGAGAGGCCATAGGGGTCTGTGAGGGGCTGTGGGAGGCTTGGCCCCTCATGCAACCCAGGGACCACTGTGTCCCAGCAAGGCCTCATGGAACCAAAAGTACCATGGTGACACTATGGAACCTCATGGTACCACAGGTCCATTGTTATACAGCAGCCACAGCAGGGCTGCAGAACCACGGAGATCATTGTGACACTGCACAGCTGTGGAAGCCTGTGAGCCTACCAGAGAACACGCAGCAACAATGCTCTGGAGAGACACACCACAGGCTCCAGGGACTCCTCAAAGCTCACGGTGAGAAAAGAGGCTTCCCCCATGGCTCTCTGCAGCACTATGTTAACTTGTCCCAGTTCTGTTCTCCCTATTGGCCCGTTGGCCTTTCCTACTCCTTTTACTCTTATATGTTCATGTTCTGGTGAGGTCTCCCTTCCCTGACTTTCCATTGGTTTGTGTAACCCTGTCCATCCACTCTGGCATTCCCTATTGGTCCCTTCTCTGTGTACCACCCCTGACCCCTCAGACCATTGGATCCCTGCTGCTTTCCTCTTCACCCTCTTTCCCTCTATTTATACCCTGGACACTCCTTTGTCTTTGGGCCCTGGACACTTCAGCGTTTCTCTGTGTGTCTGTGTGTGTGTGTCTGTGTGCTGGTGCTCTCGTGGTTCCTCCCCACTGGCACAAGACACTCTCGGGCAAGGTTGTGTCCAGACCACCTCAGACTGAAACAATAACTCCTTTTTTTCTTTCACTTTGATGTGTAAATGAACCATTCTGTCTAATCATGATCAGAAAAAATCAGGGCTGCATTTATATAAATTTACCTGGTATTCAACATTTAATCCTGTGGGATAATTTGTGTAAAAGTTCAATTCCACCTCTCCAATCGTTTACAGCTTTGACAAAGTCCGGGCTGGGATTGGATCCAGCCACTCCCAGTCACCTCTCTCAGAAGAAATTTTAGAAGTCTAGGTGTCGTGCAGGAGTTTGAGGATCCATGGTGGCCACTGGGTGTCATTTCTCCACCTCATGACTCAGCAGGAGTTTCTCCAATATAGAAATAAAGCTTCTGTCTGAAGCTCCCACTGTGCCCATGACAGGAACCCCTGTGAGTGTCTGGGACATCCCAGGTCTTTGGCAGCCTGGGCACTCCTGGGATGTCACCGTGGAGCCCCCGTGAGTGCCTGTGACAGATCAGTGCCTTTGCAGCCCAAGGGCCCCTGGGATGTCACCATGGAATGGCTGTGACTGCCTCTGACCACAGGGCCCTTTACCATGCCCAGAAAGCCCTGGGAGGTGTCCATGGAGCCCCCGTCTGTGCCTGTGACATTCCAGCTCTGGAACAGCCTGGAGACTCTTGGAAAGTCCCCATGGAACCCCTCTGAGAGCCTGTGACAAATCTGATCCTTAGCAGGCAAACATCCCCAGCCCCCTGTTGCTATGGTCGGTATCCATGGCAACCATCACCAGCCCCCTGTTGCTATGGTCAGTTTCCATGGCAACCATCACCAGCCCCTGTTGCTATGGTCAGTTTCCATGGCAACCATCACCAGACCCCTGTTGCTATGGGCAGTTTCCATGGCAACCATCACCAGCCCCTGTTGCTATGGTCAGTCCCTTGGCAGCTCCATGGAGACCCCATCCAGGGGTGGTTGCCATGGACACCAGCTCAGGCCTGCAGCCAGAGCCCGTTGCCATGGCAACCATTGGCAGCCCCCATCCCCAGGCTCATGGGATCCCAGAAGCACAGAATGGGCTGAGCTGGGAGGGACCCATCAGGATCCTCCAGTCCAACTGCTGGCCCTTCACAGGACACCCCAACAATGCCAGCCTGGGCCTGGCAGTGCTGTCCAAACGCTGCTGCAGCTCAGAGAGCCCTGGAGCTGGGAGCCTTCCCTGGGGAGCCTGGGCAGGGCCCCAGCAGCCTCTGGGCAAAAACCTTTTCCTGACATCCAAGCTGAGCCTGCCCCGACTCAGCTGCAGCCGTTCCCTCCACTCCTGTCCCTGGGCACCAGAGGGAAGAGGCTCCCACAGCCCCAGCCAGGGACCCACTCCCAAGGCTGTTGCCATGGCCACCAGGGCTGGCACCAGCTGGGATGCTCGTTTTCCACGGGCCGGGCTTCAGGAATGGGATTCCTCAATTTCCTGCTCCCGCTAAAACCGTGCTGCCCTCGCTGCCCTCCCGCCTCCCATGGAAAGCACAAAAGGCAAAGATCCCGGGCTGGGATAAGAACAATTTATTGGGAACAGCAACAAGATAAGGAACAAACAACTGAAACAATACTGATAACAGAAGTGAAAAGAAAAAGGGAAAACTACAACCCAAATTACTGTCTCTTTCTAGCCACAGTTTCCCCCTTCCTGGAAAAGACATCCTTCTCCTCAGGGAGGGACAGAGTCCCTTTCCTGCCCCTGGCAATGACCTGCGGTGGGAGTGAATGTAATGACACGGCCATTGCCAGACCCTCATGTTCTTCCATCCCACATCAGGTCATTGGGAGGGGCAGGAAAAGGGACAGGTGTCTTCCCACCCTGGATCACAGCGAACATCAATCACCAGGGCCCTTCCCAACATGGGACCTCCAATGGGGAAAGAAGCTCGAGCGGTGTATGAAGCTCTTCCTGCAGTTGGGGCACTCGCAGAACTTTCTTTACTGGTTACTCAGTTGGTGTCTGATCAAGTCCGAGCTCATGGAGAAGCTCTTGCCATGAGGTGGAGAACCCATCGGGCCTCTCCCCAGGATGAATGTGCCGGTGCCTGATGAGGGTGAATTTTTTCTTGAAGCCCTTCCCGCACTCAGGACAGCGGAAGGGCCTCTCCTCGGTGTGAATGCGCTCATGCAGGTGGAGATTTGAGCTGGTCTGAAACCTCTTCCCACATGTGGCGCACTGGTAGGGCCTCTCCCCAGTGTGGATGCGCTGGTGCCTGATGAGGAGGGAGTTGCGCTTGAAGCCCTTCCCACAGTCATGGCAGAGGAAGGGCCTCTCATCCAAGTGAATCCACTGGTGCTTGTAGAGATCGCAGCTGGTCCGAAACCTCTTCTGGCACGCGGGACACTCATAGGGCCTCTCCCCAGTGTGGATGTGTTGGTGGGTGACAAGGGTGGACCTGTAGCTGAAGCCCTTCCCACACTCCCCACACTTGTAGGGCCATTCCCCAGTGTGGATCATCTGGTGGAGGATCAGGGTGCTGCTCTGCCTGAAGCTCTTCCCACACTCCAAACACTTGTGGGGCTTCTCCCCATCATGAAGCTGCTCCTGGGCTACCAGCTCCAAGCTCTGGCTGAAGCTCTGTCCACCTTCCTGGCTCAGGTTGGGTCTTTGCTCCTCAGAGCACGCTGGGCTGGGTTTGCAGCCCCTCCTCCTGTGGGATCTCTGGGGCTTCTCTTCCCTAATGGATTCCTGTGCACTAGAGTTGGTCAAAATGGCCTCTTCCACGAGGTTCTTCCATGGAGATTTGTCCTCTGTGGTCTCCATCCTCAGCTCCTTGTCTGGCGGAAGAAGGACAAGGAGAGGATGGGATTTGCCTCTGTGCCTGAGCAAAGGGGATCCCCCCAGTGCATCCCTGGCAGAATGCCGTTGGCAGCAGGGTTGTCCAGCCCCCGGAGACCGTGCTGGGCTGGGAGACGGAGCAGGAGAGAGGGGGAAAGAGGCACTGATTTCCTCCTCACCTGCCTGAGTATCCTGGGGCATCTTCCTTTTCCTCACAGCCTCCTCCTCCATCCAATCAAGTTTTGGGAATTGGAAATCCTGTTGTGGGAAGAAAACAAAGGGTGCACACATTGTCTTTTGTTCCAGGAGCTGTGCTGGGCTGGGAGATGGAGCAGAAGAGAGGTGGAATGGGGCACTGACTTCCTCCTCACCTGCCTGAGGATCCCAGGGCTCCTTCCTCTTCCTTGCAGCCTCCTCCTCCATCAGGTCAAGGTTTCAGAATGGGAAATCCTGTTCTGGGAAGAAAATAAAGGGTGCACACATTTTTGTTTGTACTGGCTTGAAGTCAAACTAGGGGGAGTCTAAGCCAGAATTACAATTAAATGAGAAAATGAGGATCAAGGCGATGATACAGAAGCACAGCCTTAAACTGACAGAGTCAGGATATAACCTGACACCCTGTTGGTCAGGGTGGTGGCAGCAGTCCCATTGAATGGTGGCTGCAGTCCTGTTGGAGAGATGAATGTGATTCTGTCAAAGCAGTGATCCTCTAGGAGGTCTGGTCTTCCTCTGAAGAAGTGGTCCAGGGGTGATTCTGGAGCTCTTGTTCTCTGGGAATCCAGTAGGCAAGATGCTCCTGGTTGTTGCAAGCCCCAGCTTATATCCAGGTAGGAATGCTTGGACCCTCCCCCTGGGCGGAGCATCCCACAATGGGATGATGGAATTTGATCAGTCCTGCAGTGACACTCAATGGCCCATTCACAGAAGATATCTCCCCTGGAGGGCGTTATCAGGGCTGAGTCATGCAAGAGATAAAGAACACTGCCCCACCTGTTTACAGCAGTTGATGAAGATGGGGATTGAAAACATGCATTTGGTTACATCTTGCATTGCAACCTGAAACAGTGGGGTAATCCCTGCTCAGGGGGTGAACACCACCCCCCTTACCCAAACTGGCTCAGGTGTAAAACCCCCACCCTGGGAAGGCCACACACACAGGGGACAATGTCACGCTTGCCTGCCCCAGGGGAGGTCTCTGTCCCTGTCACTCCCTTGCTCTCCCTCCTTTTCTCTTTCTTTCCGTCTCTCTACTTCACATTTACTGTTCAATAAAATCCACTTTGGATTTGGTCTCATTTGCACCTTAATTGAGGCAGAGGAATCTCTCTAACCATTTTCTTACCCAGATTGCGACATTAATTTGGCACAGTGAGTTTAGGGCACTGTTGTCTGACCCCAAGTGCCTTTGACAACATCATGGTTCCCTCCACTGAGGAGGTTGTGGTTCTCCCTGGAAGAACTCTTGGAAACTTGGATGCGGCTTCCGCTGAAAGACTTATGGGAGAACTGATGAGGAAAATGGCTGTTGTGGGTGGCCAGTGAAAAAGAAAATATTTTGTTGTCCTTCCTTGAAAAGTTTGTTAAAATGACCGGAGGAAAGGGAGCAAATATTACCAGTGAGACTAACAAAGTTCATTCACTCCAAGGTGAGGAACACAAGGCTGCTGAAAGTGCCTCAAGAAGCCCAGCTCAAGTAGCTAAATTCCCAAAAACTCCCGAATTCACAGGCTTGTGGGCTTTGCCAAATGTGAGAAACATTTTTCTCTTCATCTCTGTAACCTTTTTGACACCCACACAGAGCTTTTTCTTTCTTTTAATAATCTGTATTTGGCTTAATTTCCACTTCTCATTTATCAGAACCTGCCAGCAGCTGAGCTGGAGCTGTGCAGGAACCAATGAAACTTGGAATTGCCACAGAATTGCTTCTATTGTTGGTTTATTTATATTTGGGATTTGTTTGCATTTTCATCACATGTGACTTGTTGGAAATTCAAATATTCATCAAAGTATTTTATGCAGAGTTAAGTTTGGTTTCTGCCAAGTTTTTTTTGGTCCAGTTCCCAGGAGATGCTTGAGGGGTCTCTGTGCCTCTCGCCGAGGGGGATGCTTGAGAGAGGTTTGGGGGTGTCCCTGTCCCTGTCACCCCAGGCCATTCCCCAGGGGTGTCCCTGTCCCTGTCACCCCAGGCCATTCCCCAGGGGTGTCCCTGTCCCTGTCACCCCAGGCCATTCCCCAGGGGGTCTCCATCAGTCTCACCCCAGGGAATGCCTGGGGGGTCTCCCTCCCTCTCACCCCCTGTGCCAGGGGGTGCTCGGGGCAGTCTCTGTCCCTCTCAGCCCAGGGGATGCTCGGGGGTCTCTGTCCCCTCACCCTGGGGGATGCTCGGGGGGTCTCCATCCCTCTGGCCTCAGGCAATGCCTGTGCAGGGCTGGGCACCAGGGGCTCTGTGTCCCTCTCACCGCTGAGGGTGCTCGGCCCTGGGGGGGCTCTCCAACCTTCTCACACCTGGGGAGGCCGGGGGGGTCTCTGTCCCTCTCAGCCCTGCTGTGACCCCACCCAAACATCATCGGGCTCAGAGGGACAGAGACACCCCCAAACCCCCAGAAGGGCTGAGCTTGGCATTTGGTTTGGGGCTGAGGATTTAGGAAGGGGCTGGAATTGGGGCTGGGGTTGGAGTTGGGTCTGAGATTTGGATTAGAGCTGGGATTGGGGTTAAGGCTAGACATGGGATTGGCCTTAGGGCTGGGGTTGGGATTGGGTCTGGGGCTAGACGAGTCTGGCACTGGGGTGAGAATAAAGACAGAACTGTGAGTGACTCTAAATATGGAGTGAGATTGAGACCAGGATCGGGGTCAGGTTTGGGACTGAGCTCACCCAGAGCAGGACAGGGGAGATATCACTACTAGATGGTTTGGGGAAAATCCTTGTTTGTGGAAAAACAAGGTGAGAATGCCTTGGGTTGGGGATTCCTCCCGCCCAAGTCCATCACTACAAGTCATCTGGTGTCCATAAAAACCTCCAAAAATCAAGACTGAATCAAAAAAGCCACCAGGAATTCCCTCTATCCAGTCTCATCCCTCTTGGGTTCTGGTGGTCCCCCATCTCAGGGCTGCTGGGGATCCTGGGCATCCCCCCTCTCCAGGGTCCTGCTTAGGGATTCTGGGGGGTTTTGGGTTCCCCTCTCCAGCCTCCCCTCAATCCAGCCACTTGGGGTCCCTCCTCTCCCCACACCCCTACACTGGATTAGGGCAAATTTGGGAGAAAACCTCCAAAAGGGGTTTCCTCTAGAAAGCAGATTCAAGCAGCCACTCCCCAGCTGGTTCATGAAAATATTTCCTTGGAGAAAAGTGGGAAAAAACCTATTTATTTAACAGGCAAAGCGTTGACACGCACAAAAATTGAACAACATTAAAAAATAAAGCTTCATGCCGCTCCAAAGGAGATGACAAACTCAGAATGTCCCCCTTTGGGCTGTAGCTCAGCTCACTCAGTCTGTTATCAGTCTCTTATCAGTCTCTTATAAATCCCTCTACTCCTGTAAACGACCCTGCCCAGGCTCGGCCAGGTGGGCCACAGGTGGGAGCTGCCAGTGGTGTTCTGGGTGATCAGTCCAGAGCAGGTTTAAACTGCTCCAAAGCAAAAGAAAAAGCACAGTCCAGGGAACTTCTCTGCCTCAGAGAGCTAAAAACTAACTAAAAGCAAAGGAGAGCTCTGTCCTGCTGTCTGTCCGTCCAGGAGCTGGAATGTGGAGGAGTGAGTGCAGTGTCTGAAAACAAACTGCAGCTTCTTCCTCCTCCCCTTCGCCCTCAGAACCAGCCTTAAAGGTGCAGAACTCATTTCTGGGCTAAACGGACCGATGGGGTACGAGCATCATGGAGTCACCCCAGGACACGCCCCTGTCAGGGTCAGGGGGTCCCGTCCCCGCCTCATCTCCGGGCTGCCGGGATCCCCCAGCTCCGGTATCGCTCCTTCCCCTCTCCCCACCCCGGGGCTGCCCCGTTCCACAGCCCCGGCTCTCACGGGGATCCCCAAAACCAATGTCCCGCCCCGTCGGTACCGGGCCATCCCCATGTGGAGCCCCCGGGACCCTCCTGAGGGGCGATCGCGGCTCCTCTCCCCCCGAAAAAGCTCCTCTTGGGGAGCCCAGAGATATCTGGGGCTGGAGTCAGGGATCTGCCGGCTCCGAACACTCTCCAAAAAATCCTCCCGGAGACCCTTGGCTGGAGTTATTTGGGAATTCAGCTACTTGAGCTGGGCTTCTTGTGGGACTTTCAGCAGCCTTGTGTTCCTCACCTTGAACTGAATGAACCATGTAAGTCTCGCTGGTAACATTTGCTCCCTCTCATCCAGTGATTTTAACCAACTTTTCAAGGAAGGACAAGAAAATATTTTCTTTACTCTCCAAACCCACAACGACAATTTTCCTCATCAGTTCTCCCATAAGTTCCCCAGGAAGAAGGAGAGACTGCATCCAAGTTTCCAAGAGTTCTTCAAGGAAGAACCACAACCTCTTCAGAGGAGGGAACCATGCTGTTGTCAAAGGCACTTGGGGTCAGACAACAGTGCCCTGAACACACTGTGCCAAAATAATGACGCAATCTGGTAAAGAAAATTGTTAGAGAGATTCCTCTGCCCCAATTAAGGTGCTAAGAAGACCAAATCCAAGGTGGATTTTATTGACCAGTAAATGTGAGGAAGAGAGAAAGAGGGAAAGAAAGAGAAAAGAGAGCAAGGGAGTGACAGGGACAGAGACCTCCCCTTGGGCAGGGCAAGTGTGACATTGTCCCCTGTGTGTGTGGCCTTCCCAGGGTGGGGGTTTTACACCTGAGCCAGTTTGGGTAAGGGGGGTGGTGTTCACCCCCGGAGCAGGGATTACCCCACTGTTTCAGGTTGCAATGCAAGATGTAACCAAATGCATGTTTGCAATCCCCATCTTCATCAACTGCTATAAACAGGTGGGGCAGTGTTCTTTATCTCTTGCATGACTCAGCCCTGATAACGCCCTCCACGGGAGATATCTTCTGTGAATGGGCCATTGAGTGTCACTGCAGGACTGATCAAATTCCATCATCCCATTATGGGATGCTCCACCCAGGGGGAGGATCCAAGCATTCCTACCTCGATATAAGCTGAGCCTTGCAACACCAGGAGCAGCTTGCCTACTGGATTCCCAGAGGACAAGAGCTCCAGAAGCACCCCTGGACCTTCAGAGGAAGACCAGACCCTTCTACAGGATCAGTGCTTTGACAGAATCACGTTCATCACTCCAACAGGACTGCAGCCACCATTTAATGGGACTGCTGCCACCACCCTGACCAACAGGGTGTCAGGTTATATCCTGACTCTGTCAGTTTAAGGCAGTGTTTCTGTATCATTGCCTTGATCTTCATTTTCTTATTAACTTGTAATTCTGGCTTAGACTTTTCCCTGGTTTTCCTTCAAACCAGTACAGGACTCAATCTGCTCATCCCTTGTTTTCTTCCCAAAAAAGGGTTTCCCATTCCCAAACCTTGACTCAATGGAGGAGGAGACTGCGAAGAAATGGAAGATGTCCAGGAACACCCAGGCAGGTGAGGAGGAAGTCAGTGCCCCTTTCCCCCTCTCTCCTCCTCCATCTCCCAGCCCAGCACAGCCCCTGGCTGCAGGACAACCCTGCTGCCAACCCCGTCCTGCTGGGGATGCACTTGGGGGATCTCCTTGCCCTTGCCTCTGGCACGGAGGCAAATCCCATCATCTCCTTGTCCTTTCTCCCCCAGGGAAGAAGCTGAGGATGGAGACCAGGGAGGAAAAAGTCCCCAAAACTGAACTTTGTGTAAGAGGCTCTTTTGAGTGGCACATGGCACAGGAATTCAACAGGGAGGAAAAGCCTGAGAGATCCCCCAGGAGGGGGTGATCCAAAGCCAGCCCAGGGTGCTCTGAGGAAGAAAGACCTACCCTGAGCCAGGAAGGTGGACAGAGCTTCAGCCAGAGCTCAGAGCTGGTGGTCCATGAGCAGCTTCATGATGGGGAGAAGCCCTACAAGTTCTTGGAGTGTGGGAAGAGCTTCAGGCACAGCAGCACCCTGATCAGCCACCAGATGATCCACACGGGGAATGGGCCTACGAATGTGGGGAGTGCAGGAAGGGCTTCAGCTGCAGCTCTGCCCTCATCAACCACCAGTGGATTCACACCAAGGTAAAGCCCTTCCGCTGCCCTGACTGTGGGAAGGGCTTAAAGTGCAACTCCATCCTCGTCACCCACCGACGCATCCACACTGGGGAGAGGCCGTACGAGTGTCCCCAGTGTGGGAAGAGCTTCTCTGACGGCTCATTCTTTACCCGACACCAACGGAGGGCACCGGTAAGGGAAGCCCTGCAAGTGCCCTCACTGCAGGTAGAGCTTCACACACTGGTCCATCTCCAGCCGCACCGGAGGACCCACATTTGTCAGAGCCCTGGTGACCCACATTCCTTGTGATACACAGTGGGAAGTGATTTGTGTTCCTTTTTCTTTGCCTCTCATTATCTTTTGATTTATCTCCCTCCCTTTAAAACACAGAAAATTGGGGTAAAAAATTGACCGAATTCATCAAAGGCATCTAAAGACTTGCATTTTACTTGTGTTTTGAGGGAAACTTGGATTCTGGGAGATACCTGGGAGGATATGGGGGGTTTTGAGGGTATTTGGTTGCCTTTATTTCTTGGTACTCCAAAAGATGAGAGGGATTGATCTATTAGCTCAAAACTACTCAATGCCACTGAAAACGACTCAATCCCACCCCAAAATTCCTCGATTCCACAGCCCCTCAGGGTGAAATGGGGTTAGAAGGAGATTGGGTGAAGTGGGTTTCAAATCAGGAGGGGTGAGATGAGCATTGGGTGGGGCAGGATTGGTGGGATGGGTTTTGGGAGGTGTGCAATGGGGAAAGTACAGCTTGGGAAGGGGGTCTTTATGTCCCCGAGGGGTGGGATGGGTTGGGGTTGGGACTGGGGAGGTGGGTTGGGGTCTGAAAGAGACAGCCCAAGTTTGGGGATGATGAAGGGAGGGGGAGCCCGTTAATGAGTGAGTTTTTGGATATTCAATGTTCATGGGGCCATGCTGGGGTATCTCACATTTCTGAAGGGGTTTTTCGGCACTCCCCAGCTCTTTGGGGTTTCCCAAGAGCAGCTCCATGGAGCCCCATTGCCAGGGGTGGTTGCCTAGGGCACGAGCTCAGGGATGTAGCCAGAGTCCGTACCCTCTGCTCTCTGAAAAACAAAGAAATGATGAAAGGCTCCAAACAACTCCAGCGTGTGTGTGGAGACCTGTGAGCTTACTGGGGAGAAGTTGACAGCAATCCCCTGGAGAGATGCACCTTAGACTCCGGGCGTTCCTCACAGCTCAGGGTGAGGAAAGAAGCTTCCCCCATGGTGCCTTGCAGCACTATGTTAATTTGTCCCAATTCTTTCCTCCCTATTGGCCCGTTGGCCTTTCCTACCCCTTTTACCCTTATATGTTCATGTTCTGGTGAGTTCTCCCTTCCCTGTAATCCCATTGGTTTTTGTCTCCGGCTATCCACTCTAGCATTCCCTATTGGTCCCTTCCCTGCGTACCACCCCTGAGCCCTCAGACTATTGGGTCCTTGATGCTTTTCTCTGCCCCCTCTTTTCCTCATTTATACCCTAGACCCTCCTTTGTCTTTGTCTTTGGCCCCTAAACCTCTTCAGCATTGCCTGAAATAAAGCACGTTGGAACTCCATGCCTGGATCCTCCCGTGTCTCCACTGCCGAGCTGCTCAGTGTGTGTGTGTGTGTGTGTGTCTCTGTGTGTGTGTGCTGGGGCTCTCGTGGCTCCTGCCTGTTGGTGCAAGATGCTCTCAGGGAAGGTTGCATCCACCACCACTGCAGACCACAACAGGTGGCGCCCAAACAGGGACCTCCATCTGGTATCCCTGAGGAGCGTCTCCAGCACGGCTGCAATCTAAGTCGCCTTCGGGTCAGCCACTCCCCTAAGGCAACCTCTGAGTTTTATCTGGGCACACTGAGGGGAGAGACCTGCAACCCTCCCAGAGTCACAGACTGGAGGATCGCTCTCCTCAACACACCCCCACAAGATCCTTTGTTGACCCACCATTGGGTGAGTATGTTGGAGTGAGTATCCCCCTTTTCTTTTGTTTTCTCATTTTAAATCTTGTGGGTGGGAAGACTGCAGAATGGGCACAAAACTCACTGTTCTGCAGCAGGAGATTTATATCCCAGTTACATTACCCCCTGTTGCTTGGGGAATTCATTTTTCAAGAGGGAATTTGAAAGCTTTTGTTCATTTACTTTTCAAATATTTTCTGCTACAAGGGAATCAGTTTTATCACTTGAGATTTGGGATATGGTTGGGATCAAATTATTTGTTTTATGAATAGAGGGAAATTTTAAAGTGGGGAAGTTTTATCATCTTTTTCGTTCCATTTATGGCAAAAAGTTTTCTTTTGTGTTCTATTTATGATTCAGTTGAAAAATCAGGAAAATTCAGGAAAAGTTTTGGGTCCCCAGTTCAAAACCCATTTCCCTTCATCCTCTCCCCGAACCCTTAAACCCTCTTCCCCACCTGAGGAGCAATCAACAGGCAGATGTCACTATCCAGCACAGGGTTTCTGCCATCTCCCTGACGCCTCCCGATCTCCTCTCTCCCCTTACCAGAACGGCACTGGCCATGCCGCTCTGGACCTTCCCCTCAACCTTCCTCCTGTGCATGCATACCCTCTTTCATCTCCCCCAATTGTTGCTACCCTGCAAAGTGGTGCTGGCAGCATTCCCAGACCTGCTATTTTGTCCTCTCCTGATCCAAGTTTTCCACCCCCACACACCAAAATGGCCACTTTCCTGCCTCTCCTCTGCCCTTTCCTGCTCTCCATCATCGGGCTCCTCCCCTGCAGCGCGTTCCTCTCCACCCATCATGTCGATGGTCGCCCCTGCATCAGGATCCCCCCTTTCCATCATTACCCTCCTTGCTGATGTGGGCCCTGCCTTTCCCCTCGTGATCTCCACCTTCTCCACCCCGGGCTCCACCCCTGGCAGCCATGACACTTCTGGCTCCCATGTCACCGGAGCCGGAAGTGGCCATGATGGTGACCGGAAGGCAGCCATCTTGGCTGCCAGCAGCCCACGACACGGGGCCGCACCGGTTATCCAGGAGCACCGCTCCTCTACCAGCAGGCCCTCCTCCTCAGTGGGAGACAGTGATTCCCCAGCCTCTAACAGCGAGCCTGAGGATCACTGGGCAGGGGTGTGGGAACAAGCTGCTAGGGAAGGTGACTGGGAGATGGCAGGGAGATTGCAGACCCTGGCAGCCCGTGTCTAATCCAAAAGAGGGAAGAACCCAAAGCAGGAATCCATGCCTGATAAGAAGCGTTGCAGGGACTGTGAGAAGGGGCTCCCTGTCCTACAAGAATAACGAGTCTCACCAAAAGCCACGAGGAGAAGCTCAGGTGGTGTGGAAAAGAACAAAAGGTATGCCATACAGATGAAAACCAATAATCTGAAAGGAAAACAGCAGTACACTTCCTGAACAATGCAACTTCCTACCAGACTTGCATTCCACAAGAAAGACATTGTTTAATCAGTTCCTACCCATTCAATTATTTCAGCTGTATCCTAATCTTATGTACTATTTTCTTTTTGAGTTATTACTTTAGTACTACTATGAGTTTTACTTATTGTTATGTTAGTTTTATTTCCTTGTTTTGTAAGATGCTTGCAGAAATCCATAGGGGAAGCCTTTTACCTAAACAAAAAGGGGGAATTGTGAAGGCCTGTGAGCCTAATGGGGAGAGGGCAAAATCAATGCCCAGGAAAGATGCACCTTAGGCTCCGGGCATTCCTCACAGCTCAGGGGGAGGAAAGAAACTTCCCCCATGATGCTCTACAGCACTATGGTAATTTGTCCCAGTTCTGTCCTCCCCATTGGCCCCTTGGCCTTCCCTACCCCTATTACCCTCATATGTTCATGTTCTAGAGAGTTCTCCCTTCCCTGTCTTCCCATTACTTGATGTCCCCGCCTATGCACCCTGGCATTTACTATCAGTCCCTTTCCCTGTATACCACCCCTAAACCCTCAGTCCCTTTCCTGTGTACCACCCCTAAACCCTTAGATTCCTGATGCTCTCCTCCACCCCCTCTTTTCCTGTATTTATACCCTAAACCCTCCTTTGTCTTTAACCCCTGGACCCCAGGAGCATTTGACACAAAAAAATCCTCGATAGAGCTCCATGCCCAGGCGCTCCCATGTCTAAACTGCCGAGCTGCTGCTCTGTGTGTGTGTGTCTGTCTGTGTGTGTGTGTCTGTCTGTGTGTGTGTGTCTGTCTGTGAGTCTGTCTGTGTGTATGTGTGTATGTGTGTGTGTGTGTGTCTGTGTGTGTCTCTGTGTGTGTGTGTCTGTGTGTTTCTGTGTCTCTGTGTGTGTGTCTCAGTGTGTGTCTGTGTGTATCTGTGTGTGTCTGTATATGTGTGAGTCTGTCTGTCTGTGCATCTGTCTGTGCTGGTGCTCTCATGGCTCGTGCCCATTGGCACAAGGTTGTGTCCACCATCACCATGGACCACAACAATACCTCATTTTCTTCATTTATTCTGTAGTGTAAATGAACCATTCTGTCTAATCATGATATGAAAAAATCAGAGCTGTGTTCATATAAATTTATCTGATATTCAGTCTTTAATCCTGTGGGACAAATTGTGTAAAAGTTCAATTCCACCTGTCCAGTCTTTTACACCTTTTACAAAGTCTGGATCTGGGATTGGGTCCAGCCGCTCCCAGTCTCTTCTCATAGAAGGAATTTTAGGAGTCTATGGGTCCTGCAGGGGTTTGAGGATCCATGGTGGCTGCTGGGTGTCATTTCTCCACCTCATGTCTCAGAAGGAGTTTTCCAATAAAGAAAAAAAGCTTCTGCCTGAAGCTCCCACTGTGCCCATGACCGGAACCCCTGTGATTGTCTGGGACATCCCGGCTTTTTGGCAGCCTGAGCACTCCTGGGATGTCACCGTGGAGCCCCCGTGAGTGCCTGTGACAGATCGGTGCCTTTGCAGCCCAAGGTGCCCTGGGATGTCACCATGGAATGGCTGTGACTGCCTCTGACCACAGGGCTCTTTAGAATCTCAGAAAGCCCTGGGAGGTCTCCATGGAGGCCCTGTCTCTGCCTGGGACATTCCAGCTCTGGAACAGCCTGGAGACTCTTGGAAGGTTCCCATGGAACCCTCTGAGGGCCTGTGACAAATCTGATCCTTAAAAAGTAATCATCACCAGCCCCCTATTTGCTGTGGTCAGTTTCCATGGAAACCATCACCATCCCCCTGTTGCTATGATCAGTTTCCATGGCAACCATCACCAGCTCAGGCCTGCAGCCAGGGCCTGTTGCCATGGCAACCATTGGCAGCCCCATCCCCAGGCTCATGGGATCCCAGAAGCACAGAATGGGCTGAGCTGGGAGGGACCCATCAGGATCCTCCAGTCCAACTGCTGGCCCTGCACAGGACACCCCAACAATGCCAGCCTGGGCCTGGCAGCGCTGTCCAAACGCTGCTGCAGCTCAGAGAGCCCTGGAGCTGGGAGCCTTCCCTGGGGAGCCTGGGCAGGGCCCCAGCAGCCTCTGGGCAAAAACCTTTTCCTGACATCCAAGCTGAGCCTGCCCCGACTCAGCTGCAGCCCTTCCCTCCACTCCTGTCCCTGGGCTCCAGAGGGAAGAGGCTCCCACAGCCCCAGCCAGGGACCCGCTCCCAAGGCTGTTGCCATGGCCACCAGGGCTGGCACCAGCTGGGATGCTCGGTTTCCAGGGGCCGGGCCTCAGGAATGGGATTCCCCAATTTCCTGCTCCCGCTAAAACCGCGCTGCCCTCGCTGCCCTCCTGCCTCCCATGGAAAGCACAAAAGGCAAAGATCCCAGGCTGGGATAAGAACAATTTATTGGGAACAGCAATGAGATAAGGAACAAATGGAACCAAAACAATATTGATAACAGAAGGGATAAATAAAAGTCTTCACAGGGGAAACTAAAACATCAACTGACTGGGTCTTCTTGGCCATGTATTTAACTTGCCTGGAAAGGACACCCTTCTCCTTGTTGAGAGAGAGAGAGAGAGAGAGAGAGACTCCCTTTCCTGCCCCTAGCAATGACCTGAGGTAGGAGTGAATGTAATGACACGGCCATGGCCAGTCCCTCATGTTCTTCCATCCGACATCAGGTCATTGGCAGGGGGAAGACAAGGGACAGGTGTCTTCCCCACATGGAGCACAGGGAACATGGATCACCAGGGCTCTTCCCAATGTGGGTTCTCCCACGGGGGATGAAACTGAAGTGGTACATGAAGCTGTTCCTGATGTCTGGGCATTTGCAGGGCTTCCCTTGTGGCTCTGTTGGTGTTGGGTCAAGGAAGAGCTCCAGGAAAAGCCCTTCCCACACCGGGACACTTGTAGGCCCATTCCCGAGTGTGGATCATCTGGTGGCTGATCAGGGCACTGCTCTGCCTGAAGCTCTTCCCACACTCCAAGCACTTGTGGGATTTTTCCCCATCATGAAGCTGCTCCTGGGCCACCAGCTCTGAGCTCTGACTGAAGCTCTGCCCACCTTCCTGGCTCAGGGTGGGTCTTTCTTCCTCAGAGCACCCTGGGCTGGGCTTGGTGCCCCTCCTCCTGCAGGATCTCTCAGGATTTTCCTCCCCGTTGGATTCCTGCGCCCTAGAGCCGCTCAAAACAGCCTCCTCCATGAGATTCTGCCAAGGAGATTTGTCCTCCCTGGTCTCCATCCTCAGCTTCTTCCCTGGGGGAGGTAGGACAAGGACAGGATGGGATTTGCTTCTGTGCCTGAGGGAAGGGGAAGGAGATTCCCCAGTGCATCCCCAGCAGGACGGGGTTGGCAGCAGGGTTGTCCTGCAGCCAGGGGCTGTGCTGGGCTGGGAGATGGAGCAGGAGAGAGGGGGAATGGGGCACTGACTTCCTCCTCACCTCCCTGGGTGTCCTGGGGCATTGTGTCAGTTTGAAAAGACAGGTGTCTGCTAAGCAAGGCAGGAGACTCCCTTGAAAGGGAAAATATTAATCCCTTCCCTTGGAATTATAATTTTCAAAATAAGCGGCTGTCAAGCAAAATCTATGGGAATATGAATAACATTTTTTCAGTAGGAAAATTAAAAATATTGTCAATGTTTGACGCTGGCACCATGCCAATGCCCCATGAAAATACACTGTCCCTGGTGTCTGCTGTGAGATTTTTGACCAGGAATAAGAAAAAAGCCGGCTCTTGCTTAAAAAGAAAGAAAAAAGGAAAAAAAAACACACAGGGAAAATGAAAACCTTACAAAAATATTTCCTCCCCCCCACTAAATTCCCAATACAATGCACCTCCCAAATCACCAACTCTCAGTCCATCACCACCCTGTAGATAATCAATTCTCAATTCATCAAGAGGAGAGGAGTCCTTCTTGTGCCATGGTGACCTCTTCCTTTCCTTGTTACGGTGCTCCCACCACCATAAGGAATCGGGGCTACTTCCAGGGTCGTCTTTTAAGGATGCTTTGTCCCATTCCAAAGAGAGTGCAGTCTCAACTTTGGGACACCTGTCCCCCCCATATTTCACCCCCTGGCGCCGAGGGGCACCACCACTGAACCCTCTTGGTTCCGGGGCATTGCTCCCCCCTGGATGCAGTCTCTGTATCACAAGGGAGCACGGCTCTGTCCATGGCTATACAAAAAGAGTCCAGCAAAAGCCACTCCATCATCTCTTCCCACCAAGATTCTTCTCTATTTGTCCAACACCTCTCACTTGCTCCGTCCTTAATCCCTCTTGCTCATTTCCTTCTTCCTCTACTACTCTATCTCCTTTCTGGGAAAGGTTAATGTTTTATAAAGTTTTCATTGTCCAAAAAAGGGTTAAAAGCTCCTAAAAGCGGCCGGCCTCCTCCTCGGTGCATCCTCCCCCTCCTCCTTCTCCACAGAAGGAGCTGCCCGGGCTATGCAGGCAGCCCATATCAAATTTCAAGGTAACAGTCCAGTCCCGAGCACCACCTCTCTCTCTCTCTCTCTCTCTCTCCCTCCGTCTCCCAAGGGGGGGAAAGATTTCCCAGCGGCTCCTGGTGTCTCTCTCACATCCACCCTTCCACCCTTGTAGAAGGCCAGGCCTACCGCGTGGCTGCCCCTCCCCTGCCCAGCAGCAGCGCTGGACGAGGGAGGGATCCGACTTCTATCCTGCCGAGTCCCAAGAGGAAGTGCCAGGAGGAGAACCCTGCTTTTAGGCTGTGTTCTCAGAGGTGGATCCAATGCCTAGTGGTTGGGCCAGATGACAATATTAAAATCTAAAAACTCATTGGCCCTAGCCACAACATCCCACAGCATCCCAGAAATCCTGTTTCGGGGTCAAACCATGGCAAATATAAACACAATAATACTAAAAAACTACTTAGAGAGTCAGAATACAACCTGACACCCTGTGGGTCAGAGTGTTGGTAGAGCTCCCAGTAAATTGTGGCTGCAGTGCTCCTGCAGTGACAGGTGTGGTTTTGTTGGAGCAGTGATCCTGTAGAAGGGTGGAGTTTTCCTCTGAAGGTCCAGTGGTGGTGTCGATCAGCCTGGTCTTCTTTGGGATCAGTGGAGCTGAAAGCTGCTCTTCTGGGAATCCTGTTGGAGAAGGGTTACTCTGTTGTTCACATTCCCAGATTATATCCAGGTAGGAACGCTTGGCTCCTCCCTCTGGGCGGAGCTTCTCACAATGGGATGATGTAATTTTTATCAGTGACACTCAATGGCCCATTAACAGAAGATATCTCCCTGGAGGGAGGATTCCTTTAGAAGAGATAAAGTAAACTGCTCAATTAACAGATAATAACTGCCCCACCTTTAACAGATGGTAATTGAATACACACCCAGCTAAACCTGAGACACAGTTCCAGCCTTGGAAAGCAGGATTTGGTACCAGGACTTGTTAGGGAATGGAACCCTGATTGAAGGCAGAGATAGAATCTCCACAGCCTGCAGCCAGAAATGAAGAGTTGTGTGATACTCATTAAACAGCTTCTATTTTGGAATTATTTACTAATGATTATTTGCTTTGCCAACCAAACAATTTTGTAAGTTTTTGCAAATTTGCATTATTTAAATTACACTGTTCCTTACGTTAAGTTGGTGTCTGTGTCTTTGGTACTGGCCCTGCCCACTGGTGAAACAGGGCCCCATCCTGCCTAAATGTTACCTGGAAAGACAAAACCACTCACTCCAAATGTTTCCCCTTCCTCCTCGTTCCCCCCACTTTATACACTGATCATGATGTCCTATGGTCTGGGGTATCCTGGGGTCAGCTGCATGCACCTGCCCTGGCTGTGTCCCCTCCCAAACTCCCCCGCAGCCCCAGCCCCTCCCCAGCAAGGCCGGACGAGGGGCAGGACAGGCCTTGGCTCAGTGCGAGCTCAGCAAGAACAAAACCATCTCTGTGTGCTCAGCCCTGTGCACAGCACCAGCCCCGGCATTTCCTCCACTCCCACCCCGGACCCCCCTTTCCCACCCCTCTGCCCTGCGGCCGCCGCAGCACTGGCTGAAAATAGAAGCAATTCTGTGGCAATTCCAATTTTCATCGGTTCCTGCACAGCTCCAGCTCAGCTGCTGGCAGGTTCCAATAAAAGAAAAGTGCAGTTTTGGCCCCATACGGATATTATTAAAAGGAAGGGGAAGCTCTTAGTAGCTGTCACAAAGGTGACACGGATGAAGAGAATAATGATTCTCACATTTGGCAAAGAACCCAAGCCTGGGAATTCAGGAGTTATTTGGGAATTTAGCTACTTGAGCTGGGCTTCTTGTGGGACTTTTAGCAGCCTTGTGTTCCTCACCATGGGGTGAATGAACATTGTAGTCTCTCTGGTAACATTTGCTCCCTTTCCTCCAGTGATTTTAACAAACTTTTCAAGGAAGGACAACAAAATATTTTCTTTAATTTGGCCAGCCACAGCATCCATTTTCCTCATCAGTTCTCCCATAAGTCCCTCAGAGGAAGCTGTGTCCACGTTTCAAAGAGTTCCTCCAGAGAGAACCACAACCTCCTCAGTGGAGGAAACCATGCTGTTGTCAAAGGCACTTGGGATCAGACAAAAGGGCCCTGAACTCACTGTGCCAAAATAATGTCACAGTGTGGTTAGTCAGGTTAAAAAAAATTGTTAGAGAGATTCCTCTGCCCCAATTAAGGTGATAATGAAACAAATTCGAAGTGGATTTTATTGAACAGTAAATGGGATAGAAAAGGGGGGACAGGAAGGGAATGACAGGGAGAGAGACCTCCCCTGGAGTGGAGTAAGTGTGACATTGTCCCCTGTGTGTGAGGCCTTCCCAGGGTGGGGGTTTTACACCTGAGCCAGTTTGGGTAAGGGGGGTGGTGTTCACCCCCTGAGCAGGGATTACCCCACTGTTTCAGGCTGCAATGCAAGATGTAACCAAATGCATGTTTGCAATCCCCATCTCCATCAACTGCTATAAACAGGTGGGGCAGTGTTCTTTATCTCTTGCATGACTCAGCCCTGATAACGTCCTCCAGGTGAGATATCTTCTGTGAATGGGCCATTGAGTGTCCCTGCAGGACTGATCAAATTCCATCATCCCATTGTGGGATGCTCCGCCCAGGGGGAGGATCCAAGCATTCCTACCTCGATATAAGCTGAACCGTGCAACACCAGGAGCAGCTTGCCTACTGGATTCCCAGAGGACAAGAGCCCCATAACCACCACTGGACCTTCAGAGGAAGACCAGACCCTTCTGCAGGATCACTGCTTTCACAGAATCATGTTCATCACTCCAACAGGACTGCAGCCACCAGTGAATGGGACTGCTGCCACCACCCTGACCAACAGGGTGTCAGGTTATATCCTGACTCTGTCAGTTTAAGGCAGTGTTTCTGTATCATTGCCTTGATCTTCATTTTCTTCTTAAATTGTAATTCTGCCTTAGACTCTTCCCCAGGTTTGCCTTCAAACCAGAATAAAAGACAATGTGTGCACCCTTTGATTTCTTCCCAGAACAGGATTTCTCATTCCGAAATCTTGACCGGATGGAGGAGGAGGCTGCGAGGAAGAGGAAGGAGCCCTGGGATACCCAGGCAGGTGAGGAGGAAGTCAGTGCCCCATTCCCCCTCTCTCCTGCTCCATCTCCCAGCCCAGCACGGCCCCTGGCTGCAGGACAACCCTGCTGCTGACGCCGTCCTGCTGGGGATGCACTGGGGGGATCTCCTTCCCCTTCCCTCTGGCACGGAGGCAAATCCCATCCTCTCCTTGTCCTTCCTCCCCCAGGGAAGAAGCTGAGGATGGAGACCAGGGAGGACAAATCTCCTTGGCAGAACCTCATGGAAGAGGCAGTTTTGAGTGACTCCACAGTGCAGAATTCCAATGGCGAGGAAAATCCCCAGAGATTTCACAGGAGGAGCCGCTCCATACCCAGCCCAGGGTGCTCTGAGGAGGAAAGACCCACCCTGTGCCAGGAAGGTGGACAGAGCTTCAGTCAGAGCTCAGAGCTGGTGGTCCATGAGCAGCTTCATGATGGGGAGAAATCCCACAAGTGCTTGGAGTGTGGGAAGAGCTTCAGGCAGAGGAGCGCCCTGATCAGCCACCAGATGATCCACACTGGGGAATGGGCCTACGAGTGTGGGGAGTGTGGGAAGGGCTTCAGCTGCAGATCTGCCCTTATCAACCACCAAGCATCCACACTGGGGAGAGGCTCTACGAGTGTCCCAAGTGTGGGAAGAGCTTCACCAGAAGCTCTCACTTGACCAGACACCAACGGAGCCACGAGTAAGGGAAGCCCTGCAAATGCCCCGACATCAGGAACAGCTTCATACACTGCTCCAGCTTCTTCCCTCAATGGGAGAACCCACATTGGGAAGAGTCCTAGTGATCATTTTCCCCGTGATGCATGCTGGGAAGACACCTGTACCTTTTCCTGACCCTGCCAATGACGTGATGTGGGGTGGAAGAACATGAGGGACTGGCCATGGCCATGTCATTACATTCACTCCCACCTTAGGTCATTGGCAGGGGAAGTAAAGGGTCTCTCTCTCTCTCCCTGAGAATAAGGGTGTCCTTTCCAGAGAGGTAGAAATTGTGGCGAGGAAGAGACAGTGAGTTGCATTGCAGTTTTCCCTTTTTCTCATCCCTTCTGTTATCAATATTGTTTCTGTTCCTGTTTGTTCCTTATCTCATTGCTGCTCCCAATAAATTGTTCTTATCCCAGCCTGGGTTCTTTGCCTTTTGTGCTTTCCATGGGAGGTGGGAGGGCAGCGAGGGCAGTGCGGTTTTAGCAGGAGCTGGAAATTGGGGAATCCCATTCCTGAAGCCCGGCCCGTGGAAATCGAGCATCCCAGCTGGTGCCAGCCCTGGTGGCCATGGCAACAGCCTTGGGAGTGGGTCCCTGGCTGGGGCTGTGGGAGCCTCTTCCCTCTGGTGCCCAGGGACAGGAGTGGAGGGAACGGCTGCAGCTGAGTCGGGGCAGGCTCAGCTTGGATGTCAGGAAAAGGTTTTTGCCCAGAGGCTGCTGGGGCCCTGCCCAGGCTCCCCAGGGAAGGCTCCCAGCTCCAGGGCTCTCTGAGCTGCAGCAGCGTTTGGACAGCACTGCCAGGCCCAGGCTGGCATTGTTGGGGTGTCCTGTGCAGGGCCAGCACTTGGACTGGAGGATCCTGATGGGTCCCTCCCAGCTCAGCCCATTCTGTGCTTCTGGGATCCCATGAGCCTGGGGATGGGGCTGCCAATGGTTGCCATGGCAACGGGCTCTGGCTGCAGGCCTGAGCTGGTGTCCATGGCAACCACCCCTGGATGGGGTCTCCATGGAGCTGCCAAGGGACTGACCATAGCAACAGGGGCTGGTGATGGTTTCCATGGAAACTGACCATAGCAACAGGGGCTGTGATGGTTGCCTACTAAGAATCAGATTTGTCACAGGCCCTCAGAGGGGTTCCATGGGGAGTTTCCAAGAGTCTCCAGGCTGTTCCAGAGCTGGAATGTCACAGGCAGAGACAGGGGCTCCATGGAGACCTCACAGGGCTTTCTGGGGATGGTAAAGAGCCCTGTGGTCAGAGGCAGTCACAGCCATTCCAAGGTGACACCCAAGGGGACCTTGGGCTGTCCAGGCATCCAAGTGTTTCAAAGGCCGATGAGAGGCATCCCCTGGGTGGACAAGGCAGCCAGAGCTGTCTCTCTTGGCAGATTTCATCTGGAAACAATCTCTGCACATAAGGAAATTTGGAGGAGGAATCCCAATTTTGTCCGGGGCCCTCTGGGGGACAAGGACAGTTCTGTCACAGGCACTCACGGGGGCTCCATGGTGACATCCCAGGAGTGCCCAGGCTGCCAAAGAGCCGGGATGTCCCAGACACTCACAGGGGCTCCTGTCATGGGCACAGTGGGAGCTTCAGGCAAAGTTTATTAGACAAGCTCCTGTTGGGTCACGAGGTGCAAAAAGGATTCCCTATAGCCCCCATAGATCCCCAAATGTCACTGTTAAATCAGTGTTCCGTGCTTTCTTTTCTATGGAAAAGAACCATCCTTTCCTTCCAGGAGTCCATGTCTAAAACTGAGATTCCACCTCTAGAATTCTGTATATCCAAGCGCTGCTCCCAGGCAAAATCTGCCAATACCATCAAGTCTGGCTGGCCTTGGCCTCTGGTGGCTGCCCCTGCAACACTGGGGCTGGGTTCTTTGCTTCCCCTGGAGATCCCTGGGACACTGTGGGGACCTCATGGAACCAAGGGGATCATTGTGGCACCACTGGAGCCCATGGAACCAAGGGGCCATGGTGACACAGCGAGGCTTCATGGAACCCAGAGACCATGATGGCTCTGTGGGGCCTGATGGAACCATGGAGACCATTGTGACCCTTCAGGGCCTGGTGTCACCAAGGGGGCATTATGACACCTCAGGGCCTCATGGAAGCAAGGGACCATTGGGACACTGTGGGGCCCCATGGAACCGAGGGAACATGGAACAGGTCTGGCTGGCTTGGCCCCCAGGGGCCACCTGAGAGGTCTGACTGATGTTGGGATGTCAAAGGTTGACTCTCATCAGCTCCTGGAGCACTGGGGCTCTGTGCTTTCCTTGTTATGGAAAAGAACTGTCCTTCTCTTCTAAGTAGCCATGGCCAGAACTGAGATTTCTCCTCCAAATTTCCTTCTAGGCAGGGATTGCTCCCAAAAAAATATTCACAGGACAAATCTGGCTGGTAGTGGTTTCAGGTGGGTCACCTCCCATCTGTCCCAAAAACATTGGGGAAGGCTCTGTGCTTTTCTTCCTATGGTAAAGAATTGTCCTGTTTCTCCAGGCACCCATGGCTGAGATTGGGTTTCCACCTCCAAAATTCCCTCTATCAAAAGACTGCTCCCAGACAAAATCTGCCATTCCTGACAAGTCTGGCTGGCCCTGGCCTAGTGAGACTCTCACCTGCCTTCGAAACACTGGAGCTCCGTGCTTTCCTTCCTATGGAAAGGAACTGTCCTTCTCATCCAGGTGCCCATGGCCAGAATTGGGTTTTCACCTCCAACACTGCCTGTTGTGACAGACTGGAGGAAATTTTTGGATGGAAACATTTCATGTGTGGGGCAGGAAGGGGCAGGTCCAGCCTTGCCCTGCCCTGGAACCTCAGCCCTGCCCTGCCCTGGAACCCCAATCCCCCAGAGCCTCTATCCCAGCCCAGCAGTGGCTGCCAGTCCCTGGCACAGCACAGGCAATGCTCCACAGCCACCTCTGCAGCCCCAGCCCAGCTCCTGAGGGACCAAATGAGCCCAAGCCCCACCTGGGGGAAGGGCCCAGGGAGACCAAGGGGTATTGAAGGCTGACCACAAGGCAAGCACACATCTTGACCCTACCTCCTCTTGGAACTTCAATTTTTTTGAACACCACTGGAATACAGGAGTTGGTAGCTCTGTGTGTGCTTCTCTGTATCTTTTTTGTCTTTCTCTCTTTCTGTGTCTTCTTCTAATTTCCTTCTCTTGCACATTTTGAATAAGTTAAAATAGAACAGGCTTACAATTTGTGGAATTGAATGGGCCAAGTTAATGCTTTGAGAAGTGTTTTCAGTGTATTGCATGTTGTATTCAAACTTTTGCAAAAATTTCTTTGGTTTTCCAGTTTTGACAGTAAAGGCTGTTTTGTTGTTTTGAGCTCCTGAGAATCTCTTGTTAGTATTTCTCCAGTGAGTCCAACTCAGAGAACACAAACAACTGTAATTCTTTTTAAATGTCTCATTGAGAGAGAATTATTTGGGGAATGGGAGTCAGGGCTTGTGTGTCCTGCTTGGCCCAGCCCAGGCAGGGCTTTCCCAGCCACATTCCACACTCCATTGCCCAGCTGGAGCCGCTGCTGCCTCTGAGTTGTGCTGCCCCAGCCCCAGGGACGCTCTCCTTGTCTGCCCATTCCCCCACGGTCTCTGGGCAGGGATGGCCTCACTGGGGGCTGCTGACATCCTCAGCAACTTGGAGGCTGCTGCTGAATTTCACTGCTGCAGAGGCTTGTTCAGCCTTCAGCTCTTCAGTGCAGGAATTCAGTGTCCCAGCGCTCATTAACATTCAGAGCACCTCAACAAGCCAAGCCTCTGGATATAATTTGATTTCAATTTTAAAATCTCTTGTGGTCAATTAGACAGATCTTACTAGTATATCCACAGTGAATGCAATATATTTAAAAAGTGTGAGAAAAGATTTTTTAGGTCCTGTTTAGGTTTTTTTTCCCTGTTAATTCATTGGTATGTGCAATCTCCAATCTACACTGAATCCAAGTACCTCCCATGCAGTTTGCATAGATATGAAAATCAAGACCCTTCATGGCTGACAATCAATCAGACTCTGTCCCTATCCCCACCCCACCATTTCCCCCATCCAAGCCCTGGCACTCAGAGCAGCCTTGCGCAAATCTGAGCTCCCTCCGGCCCAGGCTGCACCTGCAGCTTTCAGCTCCTTGGCTCCAACTCCCACCTGCTTTCCTTGCAGAAGGAGCTGCCCCAGACACAGAGGGATGTTCATTTCTTGTCAGCCAACAAAGCCAAGGGAGGCACAGCTCCATCAAATGCAAAAGTCATTCCTCTGCTGGATATTAAATCCATTTTGCACAGCAGACAGTCTCAGAGCAATGGAAAACACCTTCTGTGCCCAGCACAGATCCCAAGGTCCCCCCAAACCCTCCCTGTCCCAATTCTGCCCAGATTTGCTCTTTGCACACACGAGTCACAGGCTGAAGTCAGGAGCTCCCTCCATGGCCAGAGGGAGGAAAAGTCAGAAAGGGGATGAAGAGCTCTCCTGTGCAGAGCCAAGGTCCAAGTGCAGCCCCTTCAGTGGGAGCCACAACTCATCAGGTTTGTGTCCTTTGGGCTCAGGGCCTGGTGACACTCAGAGGCACAGAAAGGCTTCTTGCCAACAAGCACAAGTTGAGCATTTGAACAGTTTAATAACCATCACAGCTCTTCCCTCAGCTCTCTGGGATGTCCCAGTAGAATCTGACATGTCCCCCATCCCCCAGGGATTTCCATACGGGAACTTTTTTTTGACAAAGACATAAGAAAAGTTATTCTGTGTTAAACACAATTAAGATGTTGATTAATGTGATATTTAGTTGAACTGCAGAAAGATTGGGCAACTTTCTGAAGCTCAAAGCATGAAACCAGTCAGTTGAGAGACACTTGAATGACCAGAGTGCATTTGGAGAAGCAAACCGGGGATCAACAAGAAGGTCATAGATCCGGCTGCTCTAAATAAAGAAATGTCCTTAGACACTGCCGCGTGCAGACACAAGTAGCTGCTGTCAGCACCCCAACTCAGCTTCCCTTCAACCAGCCACAACCAGGAACCTTCAGCCAGCCACAATCAGAAGTCTCGGGCTGGACGTGGACGCCTCAGTAACAGTAACACTGATGACCACCCAACCGGAAAAGGTTCCCACTGGAATAAAAGGACCAATCATCATTAATGGACAACCTATGGGAGCTTTGTTGCTGGGACAATCATCAGCCACCATGATGGGATTATTTGTTTTGACTGGAGTAATAGATGCTGATTTTACAGGGGAAATTTGTGTTGTGGTATATACTCTTTTTCCACTGATTTGAATTGAGAAAGGACCGAGGATAGCTCAATTGGTTCCACTGGAGCAGCTGACTAAAACATTACCCCCTCTTCAATCACAGTCCAGAGGAGAACGAGGCTTTGGTTCCACCGGGGAACTTACTTTGTTAACAATGAACTTGAATGATCGACCAAGGCGCACTGTAATAATAGAGTATCAGAGGGGGAGGCAAACCTTGCAAGGTTTGTTAGGTAGTGGCGTGGACTCCAGCATTATTGGTCCAGAATTCTGGCCCCACAACTGGCCATTACAGCCAAGCACAATGACAGTTACTGGGGTTGCAGGCCTAACGCTTGACAGAAAATCACCCATGTTATTTGTAACTATTGATGGAAAACCTTTACGGAATGTTTTCTCTATTGTACCTTTACCTCCTACTGTACAGTGCCTCATTGGTCGGGACATTTTGGCTCAAATGGGAATTGTGCTGACAAATGAGCACCCTTTGGGCTAATGGTCATTGCATGGACTTTTCCAATCCCGTTAACTTGGACCAGGGACGTTCCAGTGTGGGTTAGGCAATGGCCATTAAATAGGGAAAGTCTGGAACAAGCTCATATACTAGTGCATGAACAATATAAACAGGGTCATTTACAATTGTCAACAAGTCCATGGAATACTCCTATCTTTGTTTTTAAAAAGAAGTCAGGGAAGTATCACTTACTACACGATTTACGGGCTGTGAATGAACAAATGGAGCCTATGGGAGCTTTACAACCAGGTTTACCTAACCCGGCTATGTTGCCAAAGGACTGGCCACTTTTGATTGTAGATCTTAAGGACTGCTTTTTTACTATCCCTCTTCATCCTCGAGACACTAAGAGATTTGCCTTTACCTTACCGGCTTTAAATAGGGAAGAGCCAGATAAGAGATTTGAATGGGTTTCCTTGCCACAGGGATGTCGCAACAGCCCCACCTTGTGTCAGTTGTATGTAGACAATGCCTTACAACCTTGTGTCAGCTGTATGTAGACAATGCTTTACAACCTCTAAGGCAAGCCTGGCCTGAAACCACCATTTATCATTACATGGATGATATTTTATTTGCACAACTGCAACATTTTACAGGTCAACAAATTCAAGAAATACATGATGCTCTGAAACTACATGGATTGGTTGTAGCTCCTGAAAAAATTCGGCTATCTGCACCCTGGAAATATCTAGGATGGACACTTACTAATCAAATTGTTACCCCCCAGAAACTGCAATTAAATACTAAAATACAAACATTGCGTGATGCTCAAAAGTTACTTGGAGATTTGCAATGGTTGCGTCCTATTATAGGTATCCCAAATGAGCTATTAGATTAACTCCAACCTTTATTAAAAGGAGCGGATCCAACACAGCCTGTCCATATAACCTCTGAGCAGGTTGGGACACTTCAACAGATATTGGACTGTGTAACACAGGGCAGTGTTCGGAGACGTGATCTTAACCTCCCCATACCGTTGACAGTTTGGTTTGGAGAAAAATATTTACTAGGGGCACTTACTCAGCAAAACAGAAAAACGGGGGAGATATGGGCCCTGGAATTGATATGTCCTCCACTTCAACAGCATAAAACCCTTCTTCAAAAAATCAAAATTTTGTCTGATCTGCTTAAAAAGGGTCATGAACGGGGGTTAAAGATTACGGGAAAGGAACCTGATCAGATATGGATTCCAATGCAGAAAGATACATTGTCTTGGTACCTGGGAAACAGTGTGGAATTACAAGAGGCATTGCTGGAAGCAGGAAGTGTGATTACCGCTGATGATATGCCCAAAATACCATTGAATTGGATAGGACAGTGGGGTTGGATTCAATGCCCAAAAAGATCACAGAAGCCTCTGTCGGATGCTACAACAGCCTACACAGATGCTGCTACCTTCGGTAGGAAGGCAGGGGCGACCTGGTTTTCAAAGAGCGATTACGACGATCCCATTTCGATCGGTCGGGCACTAATGACGATGCAGACACCCATAGGGCGGACGATCATAAGGCGTTTATTATCTCATCTCTAAGGGTTTTATAGACTAGGGTCTTCTCTACATCAGAGGGGTGGTCTTACACTATTTTCTAGGGTTAGTCTACGGAAAATTACTGGTATTTCTTTGTTAGAGGGGCTTGCTGGGTTGGCTACATTCCAGGGTGATCCTTATCTCTGGGAAAGGGGGGAGGATGCATTCCTGTGTCTTCCCATGACATCCCGAAATTTTCTTCCGAGCGCCTGTCCCTGCTCCCCGCAGATGCAGGGAGAAAATCCAGAACTGCTGCAGTGACTTGGCAGAAAGAGGGACAATGGCATCATCAGATCCTTCAGGACTCTGAAATGGATACTTTACAGACCATGGAATTATTGGCTGTTGTATGGGCCATGATGTATTTTTCTGAGCCCCTCAACATAGTAGCAGACTTTTTGTATGTTGCAGGAGTGTGTGAGTGAATAGAGGACGTCTCTATAAAAGAAGTTCAAAACAGGAGGTTACATGAGCTGTTCATACAGTTACAAAAGGCGATCAAGCTAAGGTAGCATCCTTTCTCTGTTATGCACATCAGAAGTCACAAGTGGGACATTGGTTTAGGTGAAGGAAATGCACGGGCAGATAAACTAGTCTCAATTACACAAGTGACTCCGATTCCCAAGCAGACCATAGCCAGAGAGGTACATTCCATGTTTCATCAGTATGCAAAAGGCCTCCATAGAGAATTTCAGATATCTATGGAAGAGGCACGGACAATAGTTAAAGCCTGTCCCATATGTAGTCATCATAATGGGGGCTGTGGGTTAGGTCTGGGAGTCAATCCAAGAGGACTGAAAACAAATGAGACCTGGCAAATGGATGAAACGCATGTTGCTGAGTTTGGGAGGATGAAGTATGTGCATGTTACTATTGACACTTATAGTCATTTCATAGGGGCTACAGACCAGATTGGTGAGAAAGCAAGGCAGGTGGAAAGGCATCTCAGTAGCTGCTTTGCAGCGATGGGAGTGCCACAGCGCATTAAAACTGATAATGGGCCTGCCTATTGCAGCAAAAGAATAAGGCAGTTCATGCAAATGTGGGGAATAGAACACGTGACAGGCATCCCTAATTCCCCAACAGGACAAGCAATTGTAGAGAGAGCGAATGGGACCTTGAAAAGATATCTGGGTAAATACTCGGATATTAGAGAGCTGCAAGAAAGATTGTTAAAGTGTTTATTTGTTTTAAATCAGTTGTGTGTTTTTGGGGAAAGCAAACTTCCTCCTGTAATTCATCACTATGTACGGGAAAAGGATAATGAGAAGCAGGATGTATGGGTCAAGTACAGAGATCCTAAGACAGGGCAATGGCAAGGGCCTGCTAAAGTGTTATATTGGGGCTGCGGATATCTTTGTGTTTCCACCCCTACAGGATCTCTGTGGGTACCTGCTAAGCGGACCCGAGCAGCTGTGTTGGAAGGAAGAACTCTATCAACTGAACAGAGAAGACCGTCGGCGAGTGGAGATGAAGCTGTTGATCATCCTTTGACCAATATTTCTTAAGCTAAAAGGACAGTGTGATTACGCCTTTGACCGAGCAATTGATCGGTGCAAATCTGTAAATAATATATTACGCTTGCATTCATTGCTTTCTGAATTTGAAGTTAAAGGGCCTAAGAATTCAGCTTGTTATAAGTGTCAAGACAGTCGTTGTGCTGCATGGGTATTATTTTTTTGTGGGAATTGTCAGAAAATTAAGTGGGTGCATCAGACCCAATTACCGCAGTTGTGGTGCCAGCGCTGTTCATTTTACTGGCACCTCGCCTTTTGGCAAAGAGATCTTAAGTGGTTTACAGGGTTACCTGGCCTCCAAGGGTTACAGTTGTATGAATCTCCAGAACAGAAAATTATTGCATGGTTTAGGTGGGAAACTCAGCATTTAGTAGAACGAGCTCTAGGGCAATCTCTATTGTGTATTTTACAATCTAAGTGTGGTCGAGGCATTCCCCTGTCACAGTTTGATGTGATAGGTCCAATTTCAAGAGATCAGGACCCAAATAAAGTGTGGGACGATTGTCTGAGAGACCTAGAGAGGTTAAATCTGGGCAGATCAAAGAGAAGGAAGGGAAAAGGAAAGAAGAAGTCATCTCAATGATCTGTGAGAAACATGGCCATTTACCAAATGCCTAAGTGGTTCAAAACAATGCCTGGGAATATTGTTGCCTTACTAATTCTTGCTCTCTTAATAGACAGTGCAGGTGTCATTAACAGAGTGGAAGCCCATCCAGCATGGGCCCCACCTCAGCCTAAGACTAACATTTGGGTTACCTTGGCCAATTTAACCAATCAGGAGGCTATTTGTCTGTCATTATCTTCTCCTGGCAATCCGTTTTCAACCTGTTTAGTGGGATTGCGAGCAGATCCCTGGCCATGTCCTTCACATGTACCCACCTTCAAAGCCAACTATGCTAGGACAAGTGTAGATCATTGGGACCAATGGGTTTCTCTCTTTCCTATAGCACCACAGGAACCCCAAGAATTCAAGCTGTTAGGTTCAGTTATAGCAGATGCATGTCTTAACTTTTCCCATAAGAGCCAGCTTTCAGCCAAGAACTATTCCACTATTGTAACTTCTAGCATGGCTGTCTACCGGAATGCAACAGCCTGGTGCAATTATACTACAAAAACAGTGTCAATCTCATCAAATGACCCTATTCAGCTGCCACCAGGATATTTCTTGATATGTGGGGACCGTGCTTGGCCGGGGTCCCATCGATGCTGCAAGGGGGACCATGTACAATTGGGCGGTTGTCTCTCCTTACACCTAATACGTCCATGATATTAAATATGAGCCACCATCATCATCGGAGTAAAAGAATGGCTCATGCATTTGCTGCAGACTGCAGAGATGATGTAAAATTCTGGTCCCCAGGAGCCATAATTGCAGCATCATTCTTAACTCCAGGTGTATCAGCAGCAGGTGCTCATGCCATCCTAAACAAATTGGGTTGTTGGCTCGCTAAGCAAACGAATGCCACCTCTTTAGCACTTTCTAGCCTTTTACTTGATGTCGATTCTATTTGTCATGCTACACTGCAAAATAGAGCTGCAATTGATTTTCTGTTACTTGCACAAGGCCATGGTTGGGAAGAATTTAAGGGCATGTGTTGCATGAACCTTTCTGACCACTCACAGTCCATTCACTCTCAGCTCTCATAATTACGGAGGTTAACTGGGAATTTACAAGTAGAATCAGGCATTGGTATAGATGGATGGTCAAATCCTTAGGCCTTGGGTCATGGCTGCGCTCTATCGTTAAGGATGTCATTGTAGTAGGCATTGTAGCCTTGTTAATTGTACTAATTTTCCTGGGTTTTTGTATATGCCTACAAAATATAGTGCAAAAGATGATATCTGATACATTTAGTCAGACCATGCTTGTGAAACAGAAAAACGGGGGAAGTGTGGAGAGCTTTGTGGATCTCTGGCTAGCTGAAAAAGGGCACGTACCACTAGTAGAGCATGAAGGACACAGAGCAAGAAGTCAGCAGTCAGTGTTCAATCACTGACAAGGATGGCTCGACCTTTGTGCAACATGAGGATAGAAAAGAGAAGGTGTGCCAGAAAATATGGAGAATAGTTTTAAAAGTAGCAATAAAGAAATCACAAGAATGTAAAAATAGGCATAGTTGAATGATAAGTAATTGACCTATCCTGAGCTCAGCTTTACAATATATATTAGGTTCATTAACTCCAATATAAATGTATGCACCTTCTGATCAATAAACGAGATCTGCTGATCACCCATATTGGAGCGCCACTTTTTCTCCCGCCAATACTACAATGGTCCACAATGGCAATGGCCACACGGTCTTGGAGCATCATGCCCTGGAGACTCAAGATGGAAGAAGCCTGAATGTGGCTCGGGAGCCCGACCATCCTCCGTCCATCTTGGTTCCTCCACTTCCTGCTACCACAACCTTCTCTTCCACCCTGAAAAAACCTCCAGGCACCCCCACAACTCTGGGTCATGCCCCCACTGTCAATCATTCCACCTCCACCCTGGGCCATGCCTCCAGAAGTCCAGCCCAGAAGTCCACCATCCTAAATCAAGGCCCTTCCTCCCCAACACCTGACAAAATGGCAGTGCCCTTTGCCTCACCCTCCGGCAACAATATAATTCCATGATCAAAGATACTAAGCCCAACTGTCACACTATTTTTAATCCAAATGTTTCTGCTCCAAATTATTCTTCCTCCTCAGAAGACAGTTTGGATTCCCCAGAGCCACCTCGCCCCTCAACCCCAAAGATCCCTAGGAAAGGATCTGGAAAGAAGCAGTTAAGGAAGGAGACTGGCAAATAGTCTCTAAACTCCTCATTGCCCCCGTATGTTATGAAAGAAGGTGGCAGAATCCCCGGGATCAGCCATTGGTTTACTGGGAAACCAAGGAGCTGTGTAGGGCAGCTAAAGACCATAGGAAGGACTTACTTTGTTTTAATGGCCTAATGAGGCCCATGTTTACAGCACATGCCATAACCCCCTATGATTTAAAATATATGATGACCATGTTGTTGTCACCTACAGAATACACCCTGTGGGAAAGGGGATGGAGGTGTTTTTAAAATCAATTAATAGCAGACTATGCTAATAAGGAGGGAAGGGTGGAATTGGCAACCAACCATGTAGCTGGAGAAGGACAACACAGCCTACCAGATGATCAAGCAGCAATTATCCCCAGAGAAGTATTGGATGATATCAAAGAGATGGCTTTGGAAGCTTTAATCCAGGTATCGGATGGTAGCACCCCCAATTTGGACTACCTTGGGTGGCTGCAGCTAAAGCTTTAGGACAATTAGACCATCCTGGGTGCCTGTTAAGTAAGCAAACCAATGCTGCCTCCCTCCCATTGAGTGGGCTGCTCTCAGACAGAGAGACCATCAGACATGCCACCTTGCACAACAGCGATAGAGTTTTTACTTTGGGCACATGAGCATGGCAGTGTAGACTCTGAGCTCTAAGGGCATGTGCTGCATGAAACTCTCCAGCAAAACTAAGTCAATCCACAAGAGCATTCAGGTACTGAAGGAAGGGTTCAAGAAGCTTCAAGTGGAAAACAAAGACTGGTTCAATAAACTCTTCCAATCCAAGGGACTAAAGGGTCGGATGATGTTGAGTTAAAACCGGACTGTTAATTCTTTTAGTGGTTGTTGTTGTTGTTGTATTGTTAATTGTCCCATATTTTTTTGGATGATTTTAGAAAATCTTACAAAATTCTTTCAGTTCCATCTTTGTTGTAAAACAGAAAGTGGGAAGATACCCAACACAAGCTCCTCATAGACTCCTTGGTAGAGAGAATTGGAGTCCAGGATGGCACAAAAACCTCTCAGAGACTCAGTGTGGGAAGGAAAATCTTTAAAAGTACCTGAAAGTATTCTGAAATCCATAAAGTATCTTAAAAACCTTGAGTATCTCAAGGCATTAATGAGCCCCACTGAGTGTCAGTACAAAGCTCTCCAGGGACTCATTAAAGCAGATAATCGGGGGCCATGATTGCACAAACCTCTCACAGAGTCTTTATCAAAAGGGGAACACCAAGTACCTTCAAATAACTGAAGTACCCTGAAGTATTAATGAGCCCCACTGAGTGTTGTTACTGACAAAGCCTCTCCAGGGACTAATTACAACAGATAATTGGAGGCCATCATTGCACAAACCTCTCAGAGGCTCCAAGGCAAAAGCCAAACCCAAAGTCCTTTGAAAAACCTGCAGTCCCTGCAGGGAGCATTCAGGAGCCCCCAGGGCCATTGCTGAGCAAGGCTCCCCAGGGACTCCTTCCAGCAGATCCTTGAGGCCACTGGGATGTGGGCTGGGGGGGGATGCTGAGGGCAGCACAAGGGGCTGACAGTGCCCAGCCTGGCTGAGGCTGTGCCAGGAGGCCCCAGGGCCTCAGGACAAGGTGTCTCCTCCCAGCCCTTGCTGGCACAGACCCTGCTGTGGCCCAGGGCACCAAGACTTGGCTTCTCTTTGTCCCCACCTGTCACCACTGCCTCCAGTTCTCTGCTCTGCCTGGGGCCTGGGGACACTTTCTCAGTGGTGTCCCTCAGTGGGACCCATTAAAAGTCCAAGAAACTTTGGAGTTGGATTCTTCCTTGGAGTTCTGGAGAGGTTTCTTCAGCTGCCTCTCAGGGACTGATGTTCAGGGCCTGAGCACAAAGCCCCAGAGGCTCATTCAAGTCCTGGTGCTGTGTCTGTGCTGCTGAGCTGGGCTGGACTCCTGGCACAGAGGCAGCTCCTGGTAAGCAAGAAGAGCTTCAAAAGCACATTTCTCTTGATGAGCAGCTTTTCTCCAGCCCAGCAGGTCTGGGGCACTGCCTGCAGCCACCCTGGGCACAGCACAGAGGTACAGAGAGCTTCAATCATTCAGGGCTGGGAAGGGGCTGAGAAGTGCCTGGGGCAGAATCCCTGCCAGCCCTTGGCACAGGAACCTCTGGCTGCAGGACAATGCAGCTGCAGCTCCTGGAGCCATCTCCTCAAGCTGGAACATCCCAATGCCTCCAGAGCCTGTGAGTACATTCTCTGATTGTCTCTTGTGCAGAGCAGCCAGGGGTGCCCAGGGCTGTCCTGCAGAGCAGGGTCCTGCAGCCCAGGGCGCTGTGCTGGGGCAGGGACTCTGCTGCCTGCCAGGGACAGCTCTCAGCCAGCCCTGGCAGCTGCTCCCAGCACTGGGGGACAAGATCTGGGTGGGAGGAGACAGCTGGTCAGGCTTGGAAGTGTTCTCCTTGTGTGGTGAGGATGCTGCATTGTTCAGGACTGCTCACAGCATAGCATTTAATGCCAGAACAAGTAGATTATACCGGGAGCACTGCAAGGCAGGGACTGCATGAAAGGGATTGGAAATTGCACATGGATATTCATCTCTCCGTTCTAGTTGAGAAAAAAAAAAAAAAAAAAAAAATTCTCTCAGATTGAAATAAACCTTGCAGAGACAGAAATCAGCAGAGGGCCCCTCCTTCACAGCATCAGTGTTGCTTTTCCAGCCTCCTCAGGGTTGCTCTGACGCTGCCATCAGAGCCTGCAGAGCCAGAGCTGCTCCCAGGCAGTGCCTGAGCTGGGAGGGCTCTGCAGGGCAGAGCTGAGCCCCCAGGGCTGGGCTGGGCTCTGGCAGCACTGGCAGGGCCCAGCCCTGGGCACAGGGAAGCAGCTGCTGGCAGGGACAGCTCCAGGCAGCAGAGCCCTGGGCAGGCAGTGGGGGGAAAGTGCCCCCAGGCTATGCTGGGATATTTCAAGTCCTCTACAAACCCAACTATTCCATGATTATTTCTTTTACAGATCCCCATGCCAAGACAGAGCAAATGTCCAACAGCAGCTCCAGCAGGCACTTCCTCCTGCTGGCATTGGCAGACAAGCAGCAGCTGCAGCTCCTGCACTTCTGCCTCTTGCTGGGCATCTCCCTGGCTGCCCTCCTGGGCAACGGCTTCATCATCAGCGCCGTAGCCTGCGGCCACCACCTGCACACGCCCATGTTCTTCTTCCTGCTCAACCTGGCCCTCGCTGACCTGGGCTGCATCTGCACCACTGTCCCCAAAGCCATGCACAATTCCCTCTGGGACACTAGGAACATCTCCTACACTGGATGTGCAGCACAGCTCTTTTTTTTTGCCTTTTTCATCTCCGCAGAATTTTGCCTCCTGACCATCATGTGCTACAACCGCTACGTGTCCATCTGCAAACCCCTGCACTACGGGACCCTCCTGGGCAGCAGAGCTTGTGCCCACATGGCAGCAGCTGCCTGGACCAGTGCCTTTCTCAATGCTCTCATGCACACAGCCAGTACATTTTCTCTGCCCCTGTGCCATGGCAATGCCCTCGGCCAGTTCTTCTGTGAAATCCCACAGATCCTCAAGCTCTCCTGCTCTCACTCCAACCTCAGGGAACTTGGGCTCATTGTGTTTTCCATCTGCTTAGCACTAGGCTGTTTTGTGTTCATTGTTTTCTCCTATGTGCAGATCTTCAGGGCTGTGCTGAGGATCCCCTCTGAGCAGGGACGGCACAAAGCCTTTTCCACCTGCCTCCCTCACCTGGCTGTGGTCTCTCTGTTCCTCAGCACTGGCATATTTTCTGATCTCAAGCCCCCCTCCATGTCCTCCCCATCCCTGGATCTGGCCCTGTCAGTTCTGTACTCGGTGGTGCCTCCAGCCCTGAACCCCCTCATCTACAGCCTGAGGAACCAGGAGCTCAAGGCTGCAGTGAGGAGACTGATGACTGGAGTGTTTTGGAAACATTAAACTGCTGGTCAATTTCTGCAAATCACTTTTAATAAAAGTAATCTTTGATACTTCTTGTTCGTTTCATTTTGGAGGTTATTTTTCTTTGTATTATTTTTTTAATCTTGTCTGATACTGTTAGATTGGACGTGACCTACACACACGTGATTAGGGTCAAAGAAGAAAAGGTTTTTATTTTGTGTGTTCTCTAGTTTATATTCTTTTAACAAAGCATCATCTTAAGTCATTAATTACGTCACAATAACTTATTATATTCATTGGAGCAAAGCTAATACTATCAATATAAATGGCAAAAGTTTTACAGAAATTTAATAAGGTATGTATATACATTTACATATGCACCTAGTCTAGCTTAAAAAAAATTGCATGTATCTTTTCTAATCTTTTCCAATGCTGATGCCTTGTCTTTTTCCTTGCTATGTATAGACTCAAAAACAATCAATTTTATTTCATCTACTAACTCAGCTTTCCTTGTAAGCTAGCTGTCAAGTCCCTCTATATTATCCACAGAGAAATGTCATGTTTGATGCAATTTCTCAATTTGTTTCTCTCCACCTTCTTTGTGGCCACAGACTGTGTCAATGAGGGGCTGTGCTCTCAATTGCTTTAAATGAACTAAAGGATCTCCTGGCAGAGTTTGATGCAGAGATGCCCTTTTGTTGCCTTCTCTGGAGCTGCAGCAGCAATGTCTGTGTGCAGAGCTGGGGGCAGATCAGTGCTGGCCCAGCAGCTGTGCCCAGCAGCAGCAGCAGCACTTGGTGTTGCCAGTGCTGCTGCCGTGGCCCTGCCCCGCTGCCCTGCTGGCCCTGGTGTTGCTGCAGGGCCTGAGTGCTCTCGGGGCCGGGCACAGCCCTGGGGGTGGCAGTGCCGGGGCTGAAGCAGGGACAGGCCATGGGCACTGCTGGTGCAGCACTGACGCCTCAGCCCAGGCCCTGGGGGCTCCAGGCTCCTTGCCCAGGCTCTCTCAAGAACACGGCCAGGCCAATGCTCAGCACAGAAACCCCCGTGAGCAGCCCCAGGCTGGCCGTGGGCAGGCTGAGGGCAAACAGCATGGCTGGGGCTCTGCAAGGGCCCTGGGGCAGATGGGAAGGAGCAGCAGAGCAGGGGCTGATCCATCCCCAGTGTGCTGCACAGCCCAGGGCAGCGTCCCAGAGTGTCCTGATGGAGCTGCCAACAACATCCCCCCTCTGCAGCCCTGGCCTCTCCCCCAGCTCACACAGGTGCCCCATCCTTGCAGGCACAGCCACGGCAGCACTGGCTCAGCAGCCCCTGTTTGCATTGCACACAGCAGGGGGAGCACGCCCATGCTGTTGCTGTGGGGACATGAACCTGAGGGAGCACAAATGCCATCAGCCCCTGGGGCCAGCAAGGGCTGGGGCACACCAGGGAAACCACTCAGCTTTGTCCTGGCCTCTGCAGTCAGCCAGAAAGTTTGTTCCCATCCGCTGGGAGTTTCCTGTGCCACTGCAGACGCTGTTGCTCAGAGCCAGGGCTGCCTGGCAGCCACCCCCAAACTGCCCTCAGCATTTCCTTGGCTTCACCTTTGCTTTCGTTGCTCCTTTTTGGCACAAAATTCTTCCTCTTCCCCAGCCCTGTTCCCTGCCCTGCAAGCAGCCCATCCCTGTTTGCCCTTTCCTCTCTGCCCCACTCCCCATTGCAGTTCCTGGCTTGGCACCATGGGAACGTCCCTTGGGCAGCAGGATCATCCTACAAGTGCTGCAGGAATTGTCTGCAGGCTCCTGCAGTGCCTGGTGCTGCTCCCTTGCCAGAGGCACCCCAGGCCAGGGGGGCACATCTGGGCTGCTGTGTCTGCCTCTGGGGCTCCATGTTCTGGGCAGTGAGGAGGAGCTGCAGAGGCTTTGCAGGACTGACAGGATGGGCTTTGGGGCTGGCAGGAGAAGCTGAGGGACCTGGGCTGCTGGAGCTGCTGAAGAGGAGGCCCAGGGCTCATCCTGCAACTGCTCCAAGGGTGCAGCCCTTCTGTGGACACACTCCAGCCCCTCCATGTCCTTCCTAAATTGGGGGCCCAGAACTGGACACAGCACTTGACGTGCTGCCCAACCAGTGCTGAGCACAGGGGAAGAATCCCTGCCTTGCTCCTGCTGGCCACACTATTCCTGATCAACAGGATTTCAAGGGATTGGATGAGGAAAATGTTGGGGAGGAGGTGGGGAAAATGTTATCAATTGTCAGTCATGAAGGATCTTGATCTTCATATCTATTCAGACTGCATTAGAAGGTACTGGGGGTCAATATCAATTGGACATTTCTGATATCAATTTATAAACAGGAAAATAAAACAGGACAAAACTGTTCTCTCTCTGTTACAATATAACTGATTCACTTTGAATACATTTCTGAAATTTGTCCAATTAACCACAGAAGAATTGAAAACTTCAATTATTCTCAGAAACTTTTTTTGTTTACGTGTTTTGAAACAATTATTTATGAGCCTTTTTCATTGAATTCCTGAAGTGAAGAGTTTAAGAAAGAACAGGTCTCTGGAGTAATGCTATTCATCAGCAACCTCCAAATGACTGAGGATCCATCCCCATCAGAGCAGCAAGGAACAGAAATGGGCACAGCTCTGTGGCTGCCCCAGCTCTGGGATGGGCCCTGGGCCGGGAGCAGGAGCAGCTCTTGAGGGCCCCAAGGCCGGGGCTCTTGTGCTGCCCTGGGCAGATGGGATGGCAGCAGGGGCTGCAGAGCTCTCAGCACCTCAGCCCAAGGGGAGCAGGGCAGCCAGGGAGCCTCCTTTGGCCTTGGCCCAGCACCTTCCCCCATGGCTGGGGCTGAGTCCTGTGGCAGCTGCAGCTGCTGCTGTGCCCTTGCCAGGGGCTGAGGCCGTGGGGCAGTGCCCAGAGCAGCCTGGCCTGAGCAGAGCTGTGGGGCCAGAGCCGGCTGGGCTGGGCTGGGCTCAGAGAGGCCCTTGGTGCTGCCCAGAGCTCAGGGCAGCTGGCAGAGCTTGCAGGGAGCTGGGCTGGGCTCTGAGAGCCTGGCCCAGAAACCATCAGTGTCCATCTCAGCCTGGCTGAGCGGGCAGGGGCAGGACTCAGGCCAGGCCTTGTGGGGCAGGGCCAGCGCCTGTGCAAGGCATTGCAAACAGGCAAGTGGCCCAGAGAGGAGGCTGCTCTGTGCCCTTGGTGGCACGGACAGAGCAGGGAGGGGGCCCAGGACATTTGTCAGCCCCAGCCTCTGTGCCCATGTGTTGGCAGCCCTGGCTGCTGAGCCCAGCTTTGGCCTGGGCTGAGTTTGGCTGTGGCCCAGCTCCATCCTCCTGCGGGGCTCAGGGCCTGTTCCCGGCCATGGCCAGCCCTGGCCGGCCTCTCTGCTGGCCCAGAGGCCGGCAGAGCCCGGGGCAGGGCTGTCTGTGCAGCCCCACAGGTGCCAGGGGCTCTGCAGGAGCTGGCAGAGGCTGCCCAGCAGGGAGGCCATGGGGCTGTTTTGCGGAGATAAAGAAAAGAACCCTACAACTTTGCTAAAGCTGTAAAAGCTGGTATGTTTATTACAGCGCTGGACGCATGCGGAGATGCTCTCCTCAAAAGGCATGCGTACTTCTTGGCACTTTAGGTCTCTTTTTATCTTCTTTTCAAATACATATGCATACAGTTTCACAATAGGTTCATACATATTCATTTTTACAAGGTTTTGTGTGACATTTGCTGCTAGTTTCGTTTATCAGAAAGAATTCTTAGGTCAGGCCTACTTGTCCTCGAACTAGAATTTGTTATCGGTTCTTGTCTACCCTTTGTCTCCCTATTATGTCTGTTATGCAGTTTTTCCTTCAGCTTTAACTTCAGAGACTTTTCACCTCTCCTGGACATTTCACCTAATTCAAAATGGGCTTTTACTCTAGGGATTTTTACTCTGTCTCATTCCCCCCTTTCCTAGGAAATAAGTAAATTCTTTTACTTAAAGCAAACCCTTACGACAATAAGTGTCTCTTAATGCTTTACTATGAATGTCTGATAAAGAAGTTAACACAGCTACTCGTTGCAGTATTCTCTAATTCTAAACTAACAATATAATGGATAATCTTAAACTTATTCTAACTAATATTAACAAAACTACAATTGGATGACACAACTTATTAAAGATTCTATTTGCAGTTGGTGGCCACCCAAAAATCACATCTCACTAGTGATGATACATATTTTGTTTTGTTCTTTGTAGAATTCTGGTTTTTTCTTTTGTATCATGTTGGACAGTGATTAAGGTTTTCTTTCTGCTTTCTTGGATTTCTTTCAAAATCTCTAGTAGGTCTTGGTGTTTAATTAATTGTTTTACTAATGTAAGGTCCATCTCAATAGGGGTAGGTGATAGTCTGTGATACATTGTATAATTGGTTTCAATCTACTGGTGAGATGTCACTGGGGCTGAGTACGAAAAATCACACTTGATAATCTTAACAAAGTTACAAATACAGAAATTAGAATGATTTCTACTAAATCTACTAAATAACATTGTTGCTATCAACTCTTACAGCAGCACAGGCAGTTCTCAGGTATACACACCCTTTTCCAGTATATACGAGCACAGTCTTCTGGTCAATGTTTGGATGAACTTCGAAGTGGCAAATACTCTGCTCAGTGTCTAGACACACATCTTGAGCATTAATAGTATTGCTTTCACAAATTAATCTCATCTGTTCTCTAGTAATGCAGGATTCTAAGTCTACTGTCTGCCACTTTTCATTTACCTTTCATGCCCACACTGTGTTCTGAAGGGTGGAGTATTGTTTTTTCATGGTTTAATTTTAGTGCAATGATGGGATGGATAACATAAACAGTGGCCTTGCATATTGTAAGCACAAAGGCAGTGGCCATACTAGAAGCAGGATCATAGGTGAAATTTGTCATAGTCCACTAGGATTGAAACTTTTTTTCAAAATCAGTTGCATTATTTCAGACAATTTTCCGAATTTCAACTGGAAAATTACCTTCTCCCCCTTCCCATATGATCAGGGCTGCTGTTGCCTGCATCTATAACTGTGCTTGTATACAACTGAAAGCTAAAGACACATTATCTTGAACTGTATTAAGTGCTTCTACTATTAGCTTGTGGTTTTGGTCCCTGGCCTTTTCTCACTGTGGCAGTACTTTTGAAATCTGCCACTGGCTAGTACTTAATGCCAATAGAGATGACTGAAAAGGCTGCTTCAATTTAGTTAAGTTACTTGCAGCAGTGGCCAGTCTATTCATCAGTATTTCTGAATCAATTCCGTTTAAAACTCCAAGCCTTGTCTTTAATATCCCAGTTAGATCTTTTCTTATTCTGCTCCTGAGATATGCTTGTCTTTGTAACTATGTTGTCTAGCCTTCAAAGGATGTTTTTAGGAAAGAGGAGCAGGCTGGTTGGATTTTTGAGATGTTAATTTGCATTATTAACATTATTAACTCAACACGTTTGAGAGACTATTCTGCATTGAATAACAGTTGTTTACTCACATTCCTCACTACGTAGGGGCCTATTTCATACACTTCAGGTTCAAGTTTGGGTTGGGTCTGAACTATTTGAGTGTTAGTATGGGTTATGTAAGGTCTTGCTGTTGTAAAAAGTGCAGTGTCTCATCCCGAGCCTAAAGGCAAATCACTTCTACAGGCTGTATCAAGGTAAAATTATACCAACAGTCTGATTCACTTAGGTTATCACAAACTTTCTGATGTTTGTATGCATCAGGAGAGATTGAGACACTAATTACACCTGGTTTCTCATAAGCTGTCTTATTGACCATCTGACATCCTACCTTGATTTCTTCTCTTCTGGTCCCTTGAAGTGTCTACAGTTCCCATTCTTGCCATTCCTGCTCTTCATATGCCTGATCTCCATGAATTACTACAGTGGATAGATTTAAATCTCTTATCTCAGAAGGTTCTCCCATGGATCCAGTATACTGATTAAACACCTGGGACCAAGGCCATTCAGCATTTCTTTGCATAGAGTACTCTCTAGTTCTAAAACTTCAGTTATAATTACATACAAAACAATTCTGTAAACTAAAGTATAAACTACCCTCGACCACAATATACTCATTTTGCCCGAGTAAGTTTTAGTCTCAGTTCATTGTCTCTTGGTGTCACTCTCTAAGGGACTCTTGGGGCCTTCTTCACTTGAGAGTGGTGGATCTGGGCATTCTGGTCCTTGATCTTGATTGCGGTGAAGGTGGTGAGAAGTGCTTGCAGTGGCTTCTCTCACTGTGGTTCTAAAGTCTTTTCTGCAAGAGGCTTAACATATAGATAATCTCCAGACTGTATGTTATGTACTGGTCTATCTAGCTCCTTGCTCTAAGTTCCAGCCACATGTTTCTCAATTTCTCTGAGCTGTTTGCTTAAAGCCACCATGTAGGTGGCCAGTGTTATCACCTCAATGTGGGTGGACATTCCCTTTTTGTATTCCTTTAGCTTGAGGTTTAGTTCGAATTTGCAATAGTGCTAGTGGAAGAGCTTGGGGCCAGGGTAGATGAACTTCTTGCCCCAGTCTTACAATTTGCTGCTTAATAAAATGATTCATTTTCTCTACTTGGCTGCTTGATTGGGGCAGTATGGAGTGTGAAGTTCTCAATCCATGCTCAGATGGCTACTAATCTGTTGCACTGCTTTGGAAATGAAATGTGATCTTCTATCTGAGGATATTGTGGCTGGAACTTAGAAGCGTGGTATTATTTCTTGCAATAATACTCTGGTCACCTCTCGGGCTTTGACAGTGCTGGTGGGGAAGGCTTCTGGCCACCCTGAAAATGTATCTATCAATACTAATAAATACTGATACCCCCCTTTCCTTGGGAGTTCTGAAAAGTTAATTTGCTACTGCTGTCCAGGCCCATGGCTTCTCCCAGTTTGACTAAGTTTCGGCCTGGGGTAATTTTGGGGTTAGTCTAGAGGCAAGGATCACACTGTCAATTTACCTGAGTAATAATGGCAATAAATTCTTGACAATGATTCTTTCAATCTGATGCATGTTCTAGAAAGCCTGTGGAAACTACTACTTTAAAGTCAACACTTCATTTCGATGCACTCTGTATCACTAGCAGCCTTGGTCATTTTGGGGAAGGAGCCACACTTTATAAAAGCTTTTAAGTAATTAGGCCCCGATGTGTTTTCTAGTGCTTCTCCTTCCTTAATGACCACGAAAATGAGAAGGGATTACCAGCTCTCTTTCAATGGTAGCTCACCCCTTGTGGTTGTATGTCTCTTTTAATTAGTATTATTGTATTCTGGCTTACCTCTGAGGAAAATCTGTCCATAATTACGTCACCTTTTGCTGCTTTCTTTGCCTCTCCATCCGCCAGATCATTTCTTTCCTCCAATTCTGAGCTCACTCTCTCTTGTTCCTTAATATGTCTTTTCAGGCAGCTAAACTGCTTCCAGCAGCTGGATTATCTCTTGTGCATGTTTGATGTTCTTCTCCTGTGAGGTGAGCAGTCCCCTCTCTTTCCAGATGGCTCCATGTGCATGTACGACTCAGAATGCATACCTCGAGTCTGTGTAGATGTTTATTCTCTTTCCTTTTGCCATTTTCAAGGCACGAGTCAGGGCAATTATCTCAGCTTTCTGCGCAGAGGTACTTGTTGGTAAGGGTCTAGATTCGATTACCTCTCTGCAGGTGGTCACTGCATACTCAGCACGCCGCTTCCCATTGGCAATGTAGCTACTCCCGTCGGTGAACCAGGTTTCTGCATCATCCAAAGGAGTGTCTTTTAAGTTGGGGCGGCTGGAGTAGGTAGCTTCAATGGTCTCCAGGCAATCATGGTGTACTGCTTCTCCTTGATTTCCACTGAGAAAGGAAGCTGGGTTGACAATATTAGTCACCACTATCTCTACATCATCTTGCTCTACTATGATGGCCTGGTATTTCAGAAACTTCTGCTGTGAAAGCCAGTGGCCACCTTTCACTTCTAGTACTGCAGACACTGTGTGGGACACTAGCACAGTCATTTTTGTCCGAGGGTAAACTTGCGTGCCTCTTGAATATTCAGCACAACTGCTGCTACAGCTCTGAGGCAACCTGGCCATTCTTTGACCATTGCATCTAGTTGCTTAGAGAAGTAAGCAACTGTCCTTTGGTAAGGACCCAAGTCTTGAGCCAGTATTCCCAGGGCAATTCTCTGTCTTTCATGGGAAAATGGGAAAAATGGTTTACTTACATCTGGAAGTCCCAAAGCTGGAGCTGACATGAGAGCATTCTTTAGCTGGTAAAAGGCCCGTGTGGCTTCTTTTGTCCACTGGAGATTTCTGTTTCCATCAGCAATAAGAGCATAGAGGGGTCTGACGAGTAGTCCATAATTATAAACTCACAGCTGGCACTACCCTGCCATGCCTAAGAAGGTTCAGAGCTCTTTTATTGTCTGGGGTTTCGGGGTTTGGCATATGGCTTCCTTGCGAGCCTGCCTTAAAGTCCATTGCCCAGCACTCACTTCGTACCCCAGGTAGATAACTTTCTGTTTCACTACTTGTGTCTGTTTCTTTAATACTCTGTATCCTTGGAGTCTTAGGAAATTCAAAAGGCTTACTGTCCAGGCCACACATGTTTCTCTTGTCTGAGTGGCTACTAGAGGATCATCCACATACTGCAAAAGCCTTCCTTTTTCCTGTGGAGCTTCTCAGGACTCCAGATCTTTTGCAAGTTGTTCTTCAATTGGAGTGGGGGAATTACTGAAGTCTTCAGGAACATGGACCATGTGAGCTATGTTATTTGAATGCAAAAATTTTCTGGCTGGCTTTGTGGATGGGGAGGCAAAAGAAGGCGTCTCTCAGGTCTGAAACAGTGAACTAGGTTAGCTCAGGTGTTAAACAAGTTAGTAAAGTATATGGATTTGCCATCACAGGATATAAGCTCTTTGTTATCTTATTGACAGCCCTCAATCCAGTATTATCAATTATTGGGCTGATTCCTTCCCTATCTTCGTTTTGAAGGGGGGGACTACTTAATTCTCACTGGTTGTGCTCTTTCCTTAAGCTTGATTACTATGGGGGGCATTTTTCACTCTCCTTGGTGCACCATAGGCCCATACCTTCGAAAACACTTATTTTTTACTAATGTCTTTCTTAATTTCAATGGCTGTTAATGTTAAGCCTAACATCTTTATATCATTTGCTTCCAGAGTAACCTTTTCATTTGAAAATATTTAGCGAATTGAGCATATACAAAAGCTTCTAAGTACACATGTTACTTTAAAGGTTTGCAAAGGTATGCCTTCTCAGACTGGCCAGTTGCTCTTCACACTACAACATAAACATTCTCTACAGGTACTAAAAGCTCTATTTAAAACTATATGGCCCCTGTATCAACTAAAACTCCACCCTCTTTTTTGATCTCACTGCCTCTCGCAGAGGGGTCTGTTACCTCCTAGTTCTGGATGAAATTGGACTGCCAGGAGGGGGATGGGTTCGAGTGGGTATACCTTTAGAGTCTGAGTCCTCTTCCTTTTTGGGGAGGTCATCTTTATGCTTCCTCCCTTACCTTAGGAGGAGCCTTTAACAAATCATATGCACTCATTTTGTGAACTGCAATTGCTTTGCATGATAATCTTTGTTTCACTTCTTACATTGCTATCTTATGCTGCATGCTGAGCAACACGTTTGATTTGCTTTTTCTTTCCCCTGTTTTCTTTTTCAAGGGCCCAGGAGGGTGATCTGGTCCCACAGTCTTTTTGCCATTCTTGGTGACTTCTTAAAACAAAAGCATATCAGCATATAAAACTTCATCTCATTTACTTTCTCATTTTGAAACAGCATTAACTGCAATGAGGTATTATAAATCTTTTTACTTTCTGAGCTGCCCCTACTGGCAGCTTTCTCCCCCTCTTAAAAGGGGCTAGTTCAGGAATCTCTTTGCTCTGGTTAGTTCTCATTATGCTATCTTGTTTCTACCTAAACCTCTCTTCTCAGAGCTTTACAGTAGTTGTGTTTTTTCTTTTTTTTCTTTCTGTTTTTTTTTTCTCTTTTTTTTTTTTTTTTTTTTTTTTCCACACACAGCTCCAGGTGACAGGTATCAGATGTGATTTCCTACACGCAAGTTTTAAGATCTTAGGTTCTGAATCAGCTTGATCAGCGTCCCTCACAAACTCACTTCACTGCTTTGCTGTGCTTGTAACAAAACTCTGATATGCCCACAAACACAGACACACACACACCTCCTTATCTCAAATTCACTTGGATTGCTGTGGGGGGGGGGGAATTCTTGGAATTCCTTTAATTGCTTTACCACAGTTAAACATAAATCACCATACCATAGTTCTTCTGTGTAAAATACTACTCTTGTTGCAAACAAAATCTTAAAATCTCCACAAACACTATTATACACTCCTAGAATCAAATTACCACAATGCAGTGGAAGAAAATCACCACACAAAATCACTGGGAAAGGGCATATCTCTCAAAGTACCTACTTTTTTCAACACAACACAGCATACCACAATTCCGCATTTACCCAACATTAGCTTTCCCTGGACACAATCAAAATAACGGCACACAGTGAAATTCCAGAGATCCAAATATCCAGGGCAAAGAAACTCTTTGAGATCTTTAACTCATGGTTAAAATGTACCAAATCTACACAAATCACTAGATTTAAACACAATAAACACCGTCACTGACGTTTCTCTACTCATTCCGCTTCTCTGGGGGCACTGCCTGCCCCCACAGCCTGCCGCAGCCGGCGCCTCAGGCTTCACCCGGCCGCTTCAAACGCGGGTAGAATTCACCCCCCCGCGCCAGGGGTGAACTCACTTGTTTGCTCTCTCTTTCATACGCCACACACTTGCACGATTACAGACACATTAACCACACAATGATACACCGGCCGGACACCACACACACACACACACACACAGAGGTTCACTGGACTCACTCCCAGGATCGCTGGTGGTCCGCTCTATCGGACACCCCCGTCTCTAATTCTGCTGCCGCTGCCCCATCAGCCGCACAGCTCCATATTGCTGGTGGTCTGCTCCATCGGAACACACCCCCCTGTCTCTAATTCAGCTGCTGCTGCCCTATCAGCCACAGCTGCATCCACAGCACTCAGACGTCTCTGAGTGACTTACGTCTTACTTGGCCTTAGCTCTTCTATCTCTCTTTCTCCCCCCCCGGCGCCCCTCAGAACATACCGTATTCTTCTCTCCGCTGGCTAGCAGGTCCTTGTCTGTCCTCGCAGGAGGCAAGCTGAGACGAGCGGAGCCCCACCAGGAAAAAAATCCTAGGGCGCGCCTTGGAGGTCCGTCTATCCCCTCTGCCCCTGCGGGGACAGAGAACTCCTGGCTCGGCTCGCCAAAATGTTTTGCGGAGATAAAGAAAAGAACCCTACAACTTTGCTAAAGTTGTAAAAGCCGGTATGTTTATTACAGCGCTGGACGCATGCGGAGATGCTCTCCTCAAAAGGCATGCGTACTTCTTGGCACTTTAGGTCTCTTTTTATCTTCCTTTCAAATACATATGCATACAGTTTCACAATAGGTTCATACATATTCATTTTTACAAGGTTTTGTGTGACATTTGCTGCTAGTTTCGTTTATCAGAAAGAATTCTTAGGTCAGGCCTACTTGTCCTCGAACTAGAATTTGTTATCGGTTCTTGTCTACCCTTTGTCTCCCTATTATGTCTGTTATGCAGTTTTTCCTTCAGCTTTAACTTCAGAGACTTTTCACCTCTCCTGGACATTTCACCTAATTCAAAATGGGCTTTTACTCTAGGGATTTTTACTCTGTCTCAGGGCACAGAGCCCCAAGGCTGCTGTGGGCGCCACGGCACAGGGGCCCTTCCCAGCCGCAATGCTCCTGGCCTGGGCTGGGCCTGCACAGGGGCTGGGCCACCATGGCTGGGCCAGCACAGGGCCACAAAGGGGCCATGCAGCCACTGCCGGGGCTGACAGCAAGGCCAGGCACACACAAGCAATTGCTGAGCATGGCCTGCGCTGGCCAGCCCTGACTGTGCCAAAGGCAGAGCTCAGCTGCCCTTGGGGGCTGCAGCAACAGCCCAGAGCCCAAAGAGCCTCCATGGCTTGGCTGGAGACCAAGGCTGCAGCAGGGAAATGCAGGGCTGCTGCGGGATGGGGAGGGCATTGAATTCCAGCACACACCTCAGCTCTCAGATGATCCCGGCACCATGCTGGGCCCTGTTCCAGACTGGAGCAGAGCAGATGTTGATGGGACAGGAGCCCTGCGGGGCTGTCAGTGACCTGAGGCTTGCAAGGTTCTCTGCTCTCCCTCAGGTGCTCTCGGAGAGATCCAATCCCAGCTGGGCACCTCAGGGCACAAGTGGCACTGCCTGTCCATGGGCACACAGCTGATGTCTGCCTGGAAAGGGGCACAGGTGTTAATACTTGTTACTTTCATAATATACCAGCAAATCTTTATTACCTGAGTCATTTGTGTACTTTTAAGAAATGGCAGTTTTACCATCACGAATGAGGATTTCCTGGAAACATACTGATGGCAAAAGGAGAAGAAATACTGATCTTGCCTTCTACTGGTGTCACCAGTATTCAATCTTTTATTTCATCTCCCTCTTCCTTCAGCTGTTTCCCGCTCTCCTGTTCCAATGGCCATGTCTAAGGACATCTCTTAATTTAGGGCAGATGGATCTATGTATTTCTAATGGTCCCAGATTTCCTCCTCTAGATCCTTTCTGGTCAGTCAGGTACCACTCAAGTACCAAATGACTGGTTTAATGCTTTGAGGAGCAAGGTGTTGCCCAATATTTCTGAAGTTCAAATAAATATATAATTAATCATCACCTCAGTTGTGTTTATAATTATCATAGAATTGCTTTTTCTTATGTCTTTGTCTGAAACTGTTCCTGTACGGAAATCCATGGGGGATGGTGGACATGTCAGATGCTGCTGGGACATCCCAGAGAGCTGAGGGAAGAGCTGTGATGGTTATTAAACTGTTCAAATGCTCAACTTGTGCTTGTTGGCAAGAAACCTTTCTGTGCCTCTGAGTGTCACCAGGCCCTGAGCCCAAAGGACACAAACCTGATGAGTTGTGGTTGACACTGCAGGGGTTGCACTTGGACCTTGGCTCTGCACAGGAGAGCTCTCCATCCCCTTTCTCTCTTTTCCTCCCTCTGGCCATGGAGGGAGCTCCTGACTTCAGCCTGTGACTCGTGTGTGCAAAGAGCAAATCTGGGCAGAATCGGGGCAGGGAGGGTTTGGGGAGACCTTGGGATCTGTGCTGGGCACAGAAGGTGTTTTCCATTGCTCTGAGACTGTCTGCTGTGCAAAGTGGATTTAATATCCAGCAGAGGAATGACTTTTGCATTGGATGGAGCTGTGCCTTCCCTTGGCTTTGTTGGCTGACAAGAAATGAACATCCCTCTGTATCTCGGGCAGCTCCTTCTCCAATAAAAGCATGTGGGAGTTGGAGCCAAGGAGCTGAAAGCTGCAGGTGCAGCCTGGGCTGGAGGGAGCTCAGATTTGCACAAGGCTGCTCTGCGTGCCAGGGCCGTGGATGGGGGAAATGGTGAGGTGGGGGTAGGGACAGAGTCTGATTGATTGTCAGCCATGAAGTGTCTTGATTTTCATATCTATGCAAACTGCATGAGGAGGTACTGGGATTCAGTGTCAATTGGAGATTGCACATATCAATGAATTAACAGGGAAATAAACACAAACAGGACCTAAGAAATCTTTCTCACTGTCTTTTAAAATATATTGCATTTACTGCAGATATGCTACTGAGATCTAAGTAACCACAAGTGATTTGAAAATTAAAATCAAATTATTCCCAGAGGCTTGGCTTGTTCAGGTGTTCTGAATGTTAATGAGCCCTGGGACACTGAATTCCTGCACTGAAGAGCTGAAGGCTGAACAAGCCTCTGCAGCAGTGAAATTCAGCAGCAGCCTCCAAGTTGCTGAGGAAGTCAGCAGCCCCCAGTGAGGCCATCCCTGCCCAGAGACCGTGGGGGAATGGGCAGACAAGGAGAGCGTCCCTGGGGCTGGGGCAGCACAACTCAGAGGCAGCAGCGGCTCCAGCTGGGCAATGGAGTGTGGAATGTGGCTGGGAAAGCCCTGCCTGGGCTGGGCCAAGCAGGACACACAAGCCCTGACTCCCATTCCCCAAACAACTCTCGCAAGGAGACATTTAAAAGGAATTACAATCGTTTGTGTCCTCTGATTGGACTCCCTGGAGAAATACCAGCAAGAGATTCTCAGGAGCTCAAAAGAACAACACTGCCTTTACTGTGAGCTTTAGAAAATCAGATAAACTCTGGCAAAAGGTTTATTATGACATGGTACTGGTTTTGGTTTTTTAATTTTAGATTTTTCTAATCTTGAGATTTCTTAATTAATGTATTGATGAGTGTGGTGGGTTTTAATGTCAGTTAATTATTTATGTATTTATTTTGTTGTGAGATAGAATTAGGAAAAAGGTAAAGTAGGCTTAAAATTTTGAAAGGGTATAAAGAAATTTTTATTAAAAATAAATTTAAAAAGAAAAAAGGTAGTAAGAATTGAAATAAACTCTTTAGAATTCTTTTTTTTTTTGTTTACAACTTTTTCTTTTTACTGACAATGTAATAAAAGTAAACCTAAAATTTCTAGTTTGTTTACTTTTTCTAGAATAGTCTGTTTTTGGTTTACTTAGAGAAGTTTTTCTGGTTAAGGTCATGGAGATTTTTTTTTCAAAAGAAAAAAAATAGGGTTTTTGTGGTTTTTAATTTTGTCATGAATAATAGTTGTCCGGGGAATTTCGTTATTGTGATTTTTTTTATTGCTACAAGCTTTTTTACAGCTTGTTGATGGGTCATGTTGACTTATGGGGATTTTACAGAGATGGGATTTTTAAAGGTAAAGATTTTTATTATTTACTTTTACCAATTGTTTTTATCTCTGGGAATAGAGATCTTCTGTTGGAGATACTGGATTACTTTTTTTTTCCCCTGTATAGTAGGAGTCCTAGTAAAATATCTGTATTGAATATCTGAATATGGGCCAAGCCCTGATAAGCCCCAGTTGTTCTTGATGGGCTGCAGCTGCAATGTCCTTAGTTGGGCACAGCTGTGGCTAGTAGAGATAACTGGGATAAAAGGCGGGGCGGGGGGCCGGGTTGGCCAGTTAGGGAGGGCCTGGAAGGTGCCCTGACTAATAAGCAGCAACACTGCAGAAGAAGGAGTCAGAGTGCTGTGAAGAGCTGCTGCAAGAAGTATCAGCAAGAAGGTGTGGGACTCTAGAAGTATAGTTGCAACAATATTGGACCTTAGAAATCAAATGCCACACCCCTGTTTAAAATTTTTATGAAGATATAGTTATTTTAACATTTAATTTTTTAATTTGGAGGTTTTTGTTTGGTATCAGTTTTAATTTTTAAATAGTTTTATGTGTTTTAAAAAGAGTTTTCTCTTTATAATTTTTAAGAGGATTTTAGTTTTATGATTAAGGGGTTTCTTTGTGCTTTTTAATTAGGATTTCATTTCTTCTTTACTGATTTTGATGGTTTTATGTAGTTTTTTAATATGCTTATATTTTTTTTTTCTTTATTTGAGGGAAGATTCAAGTATTGAAAGGATTAATACCTGACCTACCAGTAACTTGTGGTGGAAGTTGTAGTTGGGTTGTATTAGGATTGGTTTTATGGTTCATTTTTGGCTCTTTTTAAGTTTTTAAGTAGGTTATTTTGTATGGGTTGTAGGTGTTTTGGTTTTAGTTGTGTTGGGGGAAGAGGACTTGATGGTAAGATTTTAATACCTGTGGCTAGCTTTGTTCTGGTTGGGGTTTTGCAGCCTTTTTTATTTTCCTGTTTGGGAGTTGTTGGGGTTTGGTTTGGTTAGAATGGGGCTGATGGAGGAGGGGGGTGGGAGGAGCAGCCTGGGGAGTGGGGAAGGAGCTCAGGCCACAGCAGGGTTGCTTGGCTTGGTTTGGTTGAGATGGGGGCCAGGGCCAGGGCCTGCTGCTTCTTTGTTGACTGGATAAGAAAGAGGAGGTTCCTGAGTTTTTTCATCTTTAACATTTGTGTTTCACAGAGGCGTGTTCAGTATCTCAGTGGTTTAACGATTGTCAGTTACACAAAAAGTTTTGCATTACTTTTTTAAATTCTTCTCATGTCAAACTATGAAAGACATTCAGTCAACAAAAAACACTTCTCAAAGCATTGACTTTGCCCATTCAATTTCACAAACTCTAAGCCAGTTCAATTTAATGCTAATCAAAATTTGCACGAGGACAGAAATAGAAGAAGACACAGAAAGAGAGAAAGACAAAAAAGTTACAGAGAAGCACACACACAGCCACCAACTCCTGGATTCCAGCAGTGTTCAGATAAAAATTCCAAGGGGAAGTAGGGTCAAGATGTGTGCTTGCCTTGTGGTCAGCCTTCAATAGCCTTTGGTATTCCTGGGCCCTTCCCCCAGGTGGGGCTTGGGCTCATTTGGTGCCTCAGGAGCTGGGCTGGGGGCTGCAGAGGTGGCTGTGGAGCATTGCCTGTGCTGTGCCAGGGACTGGCAGCCACTGCTGGGCTGGGATAGAGGCTCTGGGGGGATTGGGGCTGCAGGGCAAGGCTGGACCTGCCCCTTCCTCCCCCACACACACAAGGTTTCCAGCTACAATCTCCTCCAGTCGGTCATAGTAGGGAATATTGGAGGTAAAATCCCAATTGTGGCCATGGGCACCTGGCCAAGAAGGACAGTTCTTTTCCAGGAAGGAAAGCACAGAGCCCCAAGGTTTGCAAGGCAGGTGACAGCCTCACTAGGCCAAGGCCAGCCAGACTTGTACTGACAAGTCTGACAAAATGGCATACTTTGTCTGCAAGGAATTTTTGGATATAGGGAATTTTGAAGGTGGAAGCCCAATCTCGGCCATGGGCACCTGGAGAAGCAGGACAGTCCTTTCCCATAGGAAGGAGAGCATGGAGCCTTCCCCAGTGTTTTGGCGACAGATGAAAGGTGACCATTGCCAAACTACTGCCAGACAGATTGTTCTGGCAATATTTCTATGGCAACAATCCCTGGGGATAAGGAAATTTGGAGAAGAAATCCCAATTCTGCCCATGTGTTCCTGGAGGAGAAGGACAGTTCTCTTCCATAGGAAGGAAAGCACAGAGCCTCAGTGTTTCAGCAGCAGACAAGAAGAGACCCTCAACACGCCAAGGTTAGCTGGACCAGTCAGGCAGTCCATGGAAGGCAAAACCAGCCAGACCTGTTCTGTGTTCCTGTGGTTCCATGGTGCCCCACAGTGTCACAGTGTTGCTTTGGATCCACGGGGCTTCGCAGTGTCCTAATGGTGACTTGTTTCCATGGGGTCCAGCAGTGTCACCATGGACCCTTGGTTTGATGGGGTCCCACAGTGTCACAGTGGCCCCTAGGTTCCAGAAGGCCCTGCAGTGTCACAATGGTCCCAACGATTCCATGAGGGCTTGCAGTGTCACAATGGTCCCAATGATGCCATGAGACCTTGCAGTTTTACAATGGACCTTTGGACCCTGGGGGTTTGCAGTGTCACAATGGTCTCCTTTGGCTCCACAGTGTCACAATGGACCATTGATGACAGGAGGGCCCTCTGTGTCACCCTGGAGGTTTGGTTCCATGCAGCCCTGCAGTGTCACAATGGTCTCCTTTGGTTGCCCAGTGTCAGAATGGACCCCTGATGACATGAGGCCCTGCATTGTCACCACGGCCCCTATGCAGCTCTTGAGTGTCACAAAAGGCCTCTTGGTATCATGAGGTCCCAGAGTATTCAGAATGGTCATCTTGGTTCCATGGTGCCCCACAGTGTCACAATGGCCCCTTGATTACATGGGGCTGTGAATTGTCCTAATGGTCTCTCCATGGTTCCATGAGGCTTTGCAATGTCAAAAGGGATTTTGGCACCATTGTGAGACCATGGGGGCTCGCAGTGTCACAATGGCCCCTTGGTCCCATGACACCCCAAAGTGCCACAATGGTCCCCAAAGTTTCATGAGGCCCTGCGATGTCCCAATGGACCCTTGGTTTGATGGGGCCTCTTAGTATCACAATGTTCCCTACATTCCATTGAGCCACACAGCATCAGTACGGTCCCCTTGGTTCCATGAGGCCCAGCAATGTCACAATGCTCTCCATGATTCCATGAGGCCCCACAGTGTCACAAGGGTCCCTTGGTCTCACAGGGCCCCACAGTGTCACAATGGTCCCTTGGTCTCACAGGGCCCCACAGTGTCACAATGGTCCCTTGGTTCCATGGGCCCTGTGCTGCTGCCTTCCCCGCTCCGCTTCTCAGGCTGCCCTGCCAGCTGAGAAATGCTCCTTGGGGCTCGGCCTTGGCCAACAGCCCCTGGGCTCAGCTCCTCTGCAGCTCATCACAAACACTGTCTGCTCCAGGCTCTGCTGCTGCCCAACCAGCTCCTGCTTTCTGGAGGAGCAGCCCTGGGAACTGTTTTTGTTCCCTCCATGGCACAACATCCCTGTTCTCACACTGCCAAAGAAAGCTGCTGACGCCAAGTGCGGCCAGGATAAGACATTGCCTGTAGGTAAGGTTAAGTCACAAGGTCTAAGTTAAATGCTGCTAAGAGCTTATTTTGCTAACCTGTTATGTTTAATGTAAGTTATGGGCTGAGTTAAAGACTGTCAAAAGTTTTATGGGCTGAGTTAAAGACTGTCAAAAGTTAATACTCTGTTAAATTGCAAAGTCATAGGTTATACATTAGCTTAAATACTGTTAGCTGCTGGTTTTGGCTAAATTGTGACATTTAAGGTATCAGTTAAGGTTAAGGTTTAAGTTAATCCTGTTAAGTTTGAGCTCTGTTAAGCTTTAGGCCGTATTCCTTTAATCCTTGCCCTCCCTGTCCTTGTGTCACACCCACACAGTGGGACAGTTCTTGGTTCATTTCTGGTCTGATTGCCTGGATTTGGTTTGGTTTTGTGGTTGCTTTCTTTCCTTGGTGTGCCTGAAGTGTCCAGTCAGGAGCAGAGGGACTCTTGCCAAGGAACTTTGTGCTGCTGTCCCTTAATATTAAATCTGGTTTTTGCTGATCCCTTGCTGGGGATCTTTTCAGCACTCTCAAGGCCTCGTTGGTACCAGGGTGAAGGAGCCCTGGCCCAGGCTCTGGCCCTGGGGGACACGGGGACGCTGCCGGGGGGTCCCTGTTCCCCCTGTGCCACCCCCAGGGCCCTGGCCCCCCGTGCCTGTGTCAGGCTCTGGGGTCGATCTCGTGGAACATCCTCTGGGGGAGGCTGCGGGGCCGGGGACAGGGGACCCTGCTGTGCACGAGCAGCGTTGGACTGCTCTGGGGGAACTGTGAGGGGGGCCGGGGCAGAGTGACCTCCCCAGTGAGCTCACACAGCCACTGGGATGTCACACAGCCCCTGTGATGTCAGACAGCCACACTGTGATATCACCGACCACTCTGGGATGTCACACAGCACCCTTGTGTTGTCACAGAACCACATCTGGGATGTCACAATGTGATATCATACAACTGTGCTGTGATGTAACAGAGGGCTTTTTGATGTCACAAAGTCATCCTGTGATGTCTCAAAGTCACCTTGTGATGTTAGAATCTGTTCTGTGATGTCACAGCCTGCTCTATGATGTTACACAGCCACCCAGTGATGTCGCAACCCACTCTTTTATGTCACTCTTTTAGGACACCCTCTATAATGGCAGAGGCTGCTCTAGGGATTTGCACTCTATGACATCACCACCCGCTCTGTGCTGGCACAACCCCCAGTGATGTCACAAAACCGTCTCTGTGAAGTCATGGTGCCACTCTGTATTTCACACACTTTGACCTCACTGCCTGCTCTATGATGTCATAAAGCCATGCCATGATGTCACAGCCTGCTCTGTGATGTCACTGCATTCCCTCTATGATGCTGTAGCTGCTCAATGACCTCACACAACAAACTCTGTGATGTCATAGCCCAATCTGTGACCTCACACAGCCCATTCTGTGCTGTCACACAGCCCCTTGCTGACATCCCATCTGCTCTGTGCCTCTATGACACAGCCACAGAGGAGCTGCTGTGACACAGCCCCCTCTGGGCCATCCCCCAGCCCCTGCCAGTGCTGAGCCCTTGTGAGCTCTGTCTGTGCCCTGCTGGTGTCCCTGAGGGGCCCTGGCCGTGCCCCAGCCCTGCTGGGCTGTGCACAGGAGCTGCTCCTGGCCAGAGCTGTCTCTCTGCAGCGCTGCCCTTGCCAGGAGCTGCCTCTGGGCCAGGAGCCCGGCCCAGCTCAGCAGCACAGACACAGCACAAGGACTTTAATGACCCTCTGGGGCTTTGGTGCTCTTTGCATCACACTCAGTCCCTCAGAGAGGGCTCAAAAATTTCTCCAGAACTCAAAGTGAGATTGAAATACTGCAGTTTCTCATACATAGAATAGATCCTTCAGTGAACACTGTGGGTCGCCATAGGATGAAGTGTCCAATGGAACTATTGTGTCACCCTTGTGTCACTCTGGGGCATCACAGAACCAAAGGTCCATTGTGACACAGCAGGGCCTCATGGAACTATAGAGGCCATATTTACACTTTGAGGCCTTGAGAAACCAAAGGGCCATTGTGGCACTTCAGAGCTTCAGAGCCTTGTGGAGCCAAGGGGACCACAGTGACACAGTGGGGCTCAGTGAAACCAATGGTTTGTTGTGACACTGCAAGGCCTTATGGGATCCTGGAGACTGTTGTCACACCAAAGGCCTCACTGAACCAAGGGGCCATTGTGACACTACAAGGCCTCATGGAAGCAAGGAATCATTGGGACACTATGGAGTATTGTTAGGCCAAGGAACAGTTGTCACACTGTGTGGCACCATGGAATCAAGGAGTCCATTGTGACACTACAGGGCCCCATGGAACTAAGGAATCTTGGGAAAGTGCTGGAACACATGGAACCAAAGGCCCATGGTAACAATGTGGGGCCTCATGGAATCCTGGAGACCATTATGACACTTTGAGGCCTCGTTGAATCAAGGGGCTCTGCAGGGCCTCATGGAACCAAAGAGACTCTTCTGACACTGTGAGTCCCCATAAAACCAAGGGTCCAGTGTGACGTCATGGAACCAAGGAGACTTGTTGGCTGTTGTTGGCAGTACAAAAGCTCATTGAATCAAAAGTCCATTATGACATTGTGGGGCCTCATAGAATCTAGGAGACCATTATGACACTTCAGGACCCACTGGAACCAAGGGACCATCCTGACACCATAGGGCCTCATGAAACCAAGGCAACCACTGTGATACTGCAAGGCCTCATGAAAGAAAGGGGCCATTGTGACACAGTAGGCCCTGATGGAAGCAAGGGGCCAGTGTAACACATCCAGGCCCAGTGGAACCATGGGGCTATTGTGATCTTGAGAAACCCAATAGAACCAAGGGGCCATTTTGAGACTCTGAGGCCTCATGGAACCAAAGGGCCACTGTGGCATTGCGCAGTCCCATGGAAACAAGGAAACAATTTTTACACTGCAAGGCCATGTTCTTGGATCCTGCAGGGCCTCATGGAACCAAGGGGCAGTTGGGATGCTGCAGGGCCCCTTGGATCCATCAACATGGAACAGGTCTGGCTGGTTGGGCCTCCTGGGGACTGCCTGACTGGTTCAGCTACCTTGGCATGTTGAGGGTCACCTCTTATCAGCCCCTGGAGTTCCATGCTTTCCTTCCTGTGGGAAAGAATTTTTCTTCTCCTTTGAAATGGTAGGAGGTTCATGGCCAAAATTGGGATTCCTCCTCCAAATTTGATTATATTCCCATATGAAACCTGCCAGGACAGACAGCTCTGACTGGCCTTGGCCTCTTGGGGGCCACCTCTCATTTGCCTTCAAAACACTGGGGCCTGTGCTTTCCTTCCCATGGAAAAAACTTCTTTCAAGTCCAGGCATCCATGGCCAAAATTGAGAATCCGCCTCCAAAATTCCTTATATCCAAGGACAGCTCCCAGACAAAAGCTGCCAGGACTGTGCAGGTTCTCTTGGCTTCTTCAGGGCCAGCTCTCATCTGCCTTTGAAACACTGGGGTTCTGTACTTTCCTTCTTATGGAACAGAACTGTCCTTCTTTTCAAGTTGCCCATAGACAAAAGTGGAGTTTGGCCTCCCAAATTCTGTCTCTCTAAGGATTCTTCCCTGAAAACCGATCTGGCTGGCCTTGGCCTCCTTGGGGCTGCCTCTAATCAGCCATTGAAACACTGGGGCTCTGTTGGGGTTCACAAGACAGACAGTACTTTGGACCTTATTAGCATAAGAGATTTGATAGACATGATGCCTTGGCAAAAGCAAACAGAACTTTGAAAATTAGATCTAGATTGCAAGAAGATTAAATCAGACAGGTTTACCATGGGACAGGTTTACTGGAAAAAAAGAAAATCCTATTAAACTCTGCAAGCAAGAGATGTTGTTATATGCGTAAGTTTGTGTATGCGATTTTAACCTAATCAGTATAGTACGCATTACTAGCCTCCCTGAAATAGTATATAAGCGCTGGTATCCCACAACAAAATCGGATTCTGATCACCAAATCAGTCTTCCCTGTGTCTCTCCATTGCTGACAGGGCTCCATCCTTTTCTTCCTTTGGAGAACTGTCATTCCAGTCCAGGAACCCATGGCTGAAATGGAATTCCACCCCCAAAACTCCCCATATATCCAAAGGCTGCTTTCAGACAAAAGTTGCAAGGACAGACAGGTCTTGCTTGCCTTGGCCTCTGGTGACTGCTCCTCATCTGCCTTCAAACCCTGGGGCTCTGTGGTTTCCTTCCTGTAGAAAAGAACTGTCCCTCTTGTCCAGGTGCTCTTGGCCTCAGACACTTGACCACTCTGTACGGATGAAGGAGCTCAGTGCTCAGTGAGTGGAGACTGAGGACAGCAGAGGAGAGCCCAGGGAGGGACTGAAGGGTGGTTTCAGAGAGGCTGGAACTTTTTTTCATTAAAGATATAAGCATGAGAAAGAAATAATGGCACCAAGGGCAGCTGGGGAGACCCAGACTGGACATGACGAGAGATGAATTTCCCTGCCAGGGCAGGGCTGTGGTGCAGCAAGTGCCCCAGAAAGAGCCTGGAGGAGCCCAAGGCTTTGTGAGGGCAGGCAGAGGCAGGCAGGAGTCAGAGCTGTCAGCAAAGGAAGGGCCCAGCCAGGTGGGGCAGCCGGGGGATGCCGACAGCCTGCAGGGACAGAGGCGCAGGGCAGGGACACCGTGGGACAGCCTGGGCTGCACAGGGCACAGGGATGGGCAGCAGCTGCAAGGCAGCCCTGACAGAGCCAGCTTGGGCAGCACTTTGGCCATGGCTGCTGGCTCTGGGCCTGAGGCCACGAGGGGACAAGTGACCCTGGCAGGCCTGGGGCCTCATTGCCTCCTTGTCCCTGCTCAGCAGCCTGGCAGGGGCCGCCCCATGCTCCTGCCCTTGGCATTGCCCATCCCTACATGCCAGTGCCCATCCCGGGAAGAGCCCTGAGCAAGGAGGGAGGGACAGGATCTGCCTGGCCAGGGGCTGGGGCTCAGGCCTTGTCCCTTTGCATTCCTGAAACACATCCAGGTTTTCTCAGCACCAGAGACACTTTTGCCTTGCTTGTCCCCAGCTGCCATCACTGCCTCCAGTGTCCTGCTCTAGCTGGAACCTGGGAACACTTTCTCAGTTGTGTCTCTGACAGGGATCTCTTCAAAGTACAAGAAACTTCAGTGTTTCAATGTAAATGAATTCTTGAGAGTTTTGTGATATCACTGAGGGGGTGTGACATCACAGAGCTGACTGTGACATCATAGAGTAGGGTGTGGATCAAAGAGAAGACTCTGCCATCATAGAGAGTGGCACTGTGACATCAGAGAGAGGGTTGTGACATCACTGGGTGGTTGTGTAGCAGAACAGATTGTGATATCACAGAATAGACAGTGACACCACATGATGACTTTCTGATACCACAGTCTACTGTGACATCACAGTGCAGCTGTATGACAGCAGAGGGTGACACCCCAGAGTTGGCTCTGTGACATCACAAGGGTGCTGTGTGACATCATAGGGGGCTCTGTGACATCACAAGATGTTTTGTGATATCACAGATACAGCTGTGTGACATCACAGGGGGCTGTGTGAGGTCCCTGGGGAGGTCACTCTGTCCCGGCCCCCTCACAGCTCCCCCCAGAGCAGTCCAACGCTGCTCGTGCACAGCGGGGTCCCCTGTCCCCCTGGGTCCCCCCGCCCCCGGCGCCGCAGCCTCCCCCAGAGGATGTTCCACGAGATCGACCCCAGAGCCTGACACGGGCACGGGGGGCCGGGGCCCTGGGGGTGGCACAGGGGAACAGGGACCCCCCAGCAGCGTCCCCATGTCCCGCAGGGCCAGAGCCTGGGCCAGGGCTCCTTCACCCTGGTACCAACGAGGCCTTGAGAGCGCTGAAAAAATCCCCGGCAAGGGATCAGCATAAACCAGATTTAATATTAAGGGACAGCAGCACAAAGTTCCTTGGCAAGAGTCCCTCTGCTCCTGACTGGACACTTCGGGCACACCAAGGAAACAAAGACACAACAAAACCAAACCAAATCCAGGCAATCAAATCAGAAATGAACTGAGAACTGTCCCTCTGTGTGTGCGTGATAACAGTACAGTGAGGGCAAGGATAAAAGGAACATGACACAAAAGCTTAAAAAGCTCAACCTTAACAGGACTTAACTTATACCTTAACCTTAACTGATAGCCTAAATGTCACAATTTAGCCAAAACCAGCAGCTAATAGTATTTAATTGAATTTATAACCTATGACTGTGTAATTTAACAGAGGAATAACACTTAACAGTATTTAACTTACCCAAAAACTTACATTAAAAGTAACAACTTAGCAAAAGAACAACTCACAGAAGCATTTAACTTACTTCATACCTCATGACTGAACATTTTTTACAGGCCTGACTGACTCAGCTATCCAAGGCACTCAAACCCCTCAGAGAGCAGCATTTCTGCCCCATTTCCCCAGCACAGGCACTCCTGTGTGCACACAGACACAAAGAGTCAGTGCAAGGCACCTGGGAGAAAGTTCCCTGAGGGCAGGGAATGCTCCCTGTGGATCCTTTGGCATCTCCCCAGCGGGTGAAGGGCTGAGCCTGGAGGAGTGGGGGGATCGGCCCAGGCTCCGTCCTTGTTGGGGATCCCCGAGTGCAGCAAACGGGAGAGTTCCCGGCTGGGAGAGGCCCCACTCAGAGGGAGTCGCTGGCCCAGGAGAGCTCCAAGGGCTCCTTTTGGAGCGCTGTTTGCAGGGCCCCAAGAGAGGGGCTTCAGTCCCAGCAATGGTTCATCCTGGCCGCACTTGGCATCAGCAGCTTTCTGTGGCAGTGTAAGAACAGGGATGTTGTGCCACGGAGGGAACAAAAACAGTTCCCAGGGCTGTTCCTCCAGAAAGCAGGAGCTGGTTGGGCAGCAGCAGTGCCTGGAGCAGACAGTGTTTGTGATGAGCTGCAGAGGAGCTGAGCCCAGGGGCTGCTGGCCAAGGCTGAGCCCCAAGGAGCATTTCTCAGCTGGCAGGGCAGCCTGAGAAGGGGAGGGGGGAATGAGGCAGCACAGGGCCCATGGAACCAAGGGACCATTGTGACACTGTGGGGCCCTGTGAGACCAAGGGACCATTGTGCCACTGTGGGGCCTCATGGAATCATGGAGAGCATTGTGACATTTCTTGGCCTCATGGAACAATGAAGACCATTGTGACACTTAGGGGTGTCATGAAACCAATGGGCCATCGGGACACTCTAGGGCACCGTGGAACCAAGGGACCATTGTGACATTGAGGGGGACTCATGGGATCATGGAGGCCATTGTGACACTGTGACGCCCTGTGGAATACACAAAGCATTGTGACTCTGTGGGGCTTCATGACCAGTGAGACCATTGTGACCCTGGGGGTCCCCACAGAACCAAGAGGACCATTGTGATCCTGTGGGGCCTTGTGAAACCAAGAGGCCTTTGTGACGCTGCAGGGCTGCATGGAACCAAAGGTCCATTGTGACATTGCAGGGCTCATGGAACAGAGGAGTCACCTGACATTGTGGCGCCCGGGAAACCACGGAGACCATTGTGACACTGCAAGGCCTCATGGAATCATTGGGACACTTGTGACACTGCAGGGCCCCTTGGAACCAAGGGGCAATTGTGACACTGTGGGACCCCATAAAACCAAGGGAACACAGAACAGGTCTGGCTGGTTTGGCCTCCTGTGGGCTGCCTGACTGGTCCAGCTGACCTTGAGGGTCACTTCTCATCTGCTATTGAAACACTGGGGCTCTGTTCTTTCCTTCCTATGGAAAAGAACTGTCCTTTTCCTCCAGGCATGCATGGCCAGAATTGGGATTTCACCTCCAAATTCCTTTTATCCAGAGAATGTTCCAATAGGAATATTGCCAAGATATGTCTGGCTGGCAGTTGTTTCATGGGGGTCACCTCCCATCTGTTCCCAAAAAATAGGGATGGCTCTGTGCTTTCATTCCTTTGAAGGAAGAAAGAACTGTTCTGCTTCTCCAGGCACCACCTGGTTTTGGGCTTCCACCTCCAAATTCCCTAAATCCAAAGACTGGTCCCAGAAATATCTGCCATTCCTGACAAGTCTGGCTGGCCTTGGCCTTCTGAGGCTCTCTCACCTGCCTCCCAAACATTGGGGCTCCAGGCTTTCCCTCCTCTTAAAAGAATCATCCAGGTGCCCATGGACAGAATTGGGATTTCACCTCCAACATTGCCTGTTGTGACAGACTGAAGGAGATTGTTGGCTCAAATCATTTCATGTGTGGGGGAGGAAGAGGCAGGTCCAGCCTTGCCCTGCCCTGGAACCCCAGCCCTGCCCTGCCCTGGAACCCCAATCTCCCCAGAGCCTCTATCCCAGCCCAGCAGTGGCTGCCAGTCCCTGGCACAGCACAGGCAATGCTCCACAGCCACCTCTGCAGCCCCCAGCCCAGCTCCTGAGGGACCAAATGAGCCCAAGCCCCACCTGGGGGAAGGGCCCAGGAAGACCAAGGGGTATTGAAGGCTGATCACAAGGCAGGCACACATCTTGACCCTACCTCCTCTTGGAATTTCCATCTGAACAGTGCTGAAATCCAAGAGTTGGTAGCTGTGTGTGTGCCTCTCTGTATCTTTTTGCCTTGCTCTCTTTCTGTGTCTTCTTCTGTTTCTGTACTCCTGCTAATTTTGATTAAGATTCAACTGAACAGGCTTTGAGTTGGTGAAGCTGAATGGGCCAAGTCAATGCTTTGAGAAGTGTTTTTTGTTTCACTGAATATCTTTCATAGTTTGACATACGAAGAATTTTAAAAAGTAATGCAAAACTTTCTGTGTAACTGACAATCTGTTAAGCCACTAAGATACTGAATACGCCTCTGTGAAACGCATATGTTAAAGACGAAAAAACCCAGGAACCTCCTCTTTCTTTTCCAGTCTACAAAGAAGCAGTGGGCCCTGGCCCCAGCCCCGATCTCAACCAAACTGTTATGTTTGCCCAATTATCCCCTTAAAAAAACAACCCAACAATATTTAAAGTAGCAGCAATTTTAAATAACAGATAATTTGGTTCTAATAATAGCGCATAAGCAAAAATCCGCGGGGCACGCAAGTGCAGGGCTCTTGGACCCTTGTCACCTCACATACAAGTTTGCCAAGTCAAGATTCCCCCTTTTATGCCATGTGTTAATGTCATCTCCTCCCATTTTCGATTCATCACACTTTCATCTCCACCCTCATCACCACCTTTGCCACGCATGCGTTGTCACTTGGCTTGGTGGTCGCACAAGTCTTTTGGGGTCTTCTTGATGAAGATTCCGTAGTCTTCCTCTGTGTCCTTTATTTCACCTTTGGGTTACACATGCGCACCAAGCCAGTACAATGCAAGCCAAAACTATCATATCACTACATCTTAATATCAGAGTAATAAATCCCTTATAATTAGCAGTTTCTGGGACCCAAACAGGTCCTTCTTCCTTTCTGTTCAATTTTAGCTCCGGGTGTCCTTGGGAGCAGCTGCTGGGAAGGGAATGTGGAGCTCCTCCTTGGGAACATCTGCTGGGAAGGGGGGGTGGAGCCCTTCCTTTCCCTCTCTTCTCTTGGCATTACAACTTTTAACTATTTTATTTATTCCCAAATATTAATTACTGTATCAATATTGATTACTGTTACAATTTTATCAGCATGAATCACACCTATTTACCACACAAGACAATGTATCTTTCTTCATTGGTATCCATATCTGATCAGGTTCCTTTCCCGTAATCTGTAACCACCGTTCATGACCCTTCTTAAGCAAAGTAGCCAAAATTTCGATTTTTTGAAGAAGGGGTTTATGCTGTTCAAGTGGAGTAGATATCCATTCCAGGGCCCATATCTCCCTCGTTTTTGTATTTTGCTGAGTAAGTGCCCCCAGTAAATATTTTTCTCCAGACCAAACTGTCAGGTGTATGGGGCGGTTAAGATCACGTCTCCAAACACTGCCCTGTGTCACACAGTCCAATATCTGTTGAAGCGTTCTAACCTCCTCAGAGGTTATATGGACAGGCTGCTTCGGATCAGTTCCTTTTAATAAAGGTTGGAGTTCATCTAATAGCTGATTTGGGATACTGTAATAGGATGCAGCCATTGCAAATCTCCAAGTAATTTTTGAGCATCATGCAATGTTTATATTTTAGTATTCAATTGCAGTTTCTGGGGGGTAACAATTTGATTAGTAAGTATACATCCTAGATATTTCCAGGGTGCAGATAGTTGAATTTTTTCAGGAGCTACAATCAATCCATGTAATCTTAAAGCATTATGTATTTCTTGAATTTGTTGGCCTGTAAAAGGTTGCAGCTGTGCAAATAAAATATCGTCCATGTAACGATAAATGATTGTTTCAGGCCAGGCCTGTCTGAGAGGTTATAAGGCATTGTCCACATACAAGTGTCACAAGGTGGGGCTGTTGCAGCTTCCCTGAGGAAGAGTAGTCCACTCAAATCTCTTATCTGGTTCTTCCCTGTTTACAGATGGCAAGGTAAACGCGAACCTCCGAGTGTCTTTAGGATGAAGAGCGATAGTAAAAAAGCAGTCCTTAAGATCTATAATCAAAAGTGGCCAGTCCTTTGGCAACATCACAGGGTTGGGGAGCCCTGGCTGTAAGGCTCCCATAGGTTCCATTTGTGTATTTACAGCCCGCGAATCATGTAACAAACGATATTTCCCAGACTTCTTTTTGATAACAAAGATAGGAGTATTCCATGCACCTGTTGACAATTGTAAATGACCCTGTTTGTATTCTTCATGCACTAGTATGTGTGCTTGTTCCAGACTTTCCCTTTTTAATGGCCATTGCCTAACCCACACTGGAGTGTCTGTGGTCCAAGTTAATGGGATTGGGAAAGTCCCCGCAATGACCATTAGCCCAAAGGGTGATCGTTTGTGAGAACAATTCCCATTTGAGCCAAAATGTCCCGACAAATGAGGCACTGAATAGTAGGAGATAAAGGTACAATAGAGAAAACATTCCGTAAAGTTTTTCCATTAGTGGTCACTGATAGCATGGGTGATTTCCTTGCAAGCGTTAGGCCTCCAACTCCAGTAACTGTCATTGTGCTTAGCTGCAGTGGCCAGTTGTGGGGCCAGAATTCTGGACCAATAATGCTGGAATCCGCACCAGTGTCTAACAAACCTTGCAAGGTTTGCCTTTCTCTTCGAAATTCTATTATTACAGTGCGTTTTGGTCACTCATTTAAGTTCATTGTTAACAGAGTGAGTCCTCCAGTGGAACCAAAACCCTTTTCTCCTCTGGACTGTGATTGGAGTGGGGGTAATGTTTTAGTCAGCTGTTCCAGTGGAACTAATTGAGCTATCCTCTGTCCTTTCTCAATTTATATCGGTGGAAAAGGAGTATGCACCATAACACAAATTTCCCCAGTGAAATCAGCATCTATTACTCCAGTCAAAACAAACAATCCCATCATGGTGGCTGAGGATCGTCCCAGCAGCAAAGCCCCCATAGGTTGTCCATTGATGATGATTGGTGCCTTTATTGCAGTGGAAACCTTTTCTGGTTTGGTGGTCATGGGTGTTACTGTTACTGAGGCTGCCACGTCCAGCCCGAGGCTGCCAGTTGTGGTTGGTTGAAGGCTCCCGGTTGTGGCTGGTTGAAGGCCCCCGACTGTGGCTGGTTGAAAGGCTGAGCTGGGATGCTGACAGCTGCTATTTGTGTCTGCACGCGGCAGCTGCTGTTAAACGCGTTGGTCCTGGGGTTTCCCGAACGGCGTTGGCAGGCTCCGGTGTTGTGGGTATTCGAGCAGCAGTTGTGACGCTAGAGAGTTGCAGCTCTGCAGGGGAGGTGAGTGTGGCCAGTACCTCCGCATCTGTAGCACTTGAATCGGCCAGTAGATGGAGCTCGTGGAGCACTTGTTGCTGCAGCCTGGAGCGGTGCCAAGACGTCCAGGACCTGGCTCTGCACAGCCTCTGCTTGCTTCTGAGGCGCCTCTGCCTGTTTCTGTAACCCTGCTCCTAACTCCTTAATTGCCTCAACTAACATTGCTTGACTTCCCAAGGGCACATTTGCCATACGTTCTAAAGCTTCCTCTATAGTCCAATTAGCTCCTAGGGTGTTCAACACACTCCTCGTACTCTGATTACAGTTTTGGAGTGCACACTGTTTTAATAAAGCACCCTTCATGTAATCAGGGACTCCCGCACGCCCAATAGCAGTGGCTGCCTTATCTATGAAGGATCCAAATGACTCCTCTCTCCCTTGCTTTATTCCCATATAAGAAGGAATTCCTCCTGGTTCTTTTATTCTATCTATAGCCAATTGTGCCAGATGCATTGCTTCCCCACACTTATCGGGACCTATTAAAGCTTGTGCTTCTGTCTGAATAAAAGGTCCTAACCCCATTAATTCATCTAAGGTTACTCCAAACAACGGATCGCCTTGCTGCCTCTGTTCTGCCACACATTGCTGACAAAGTGCCTGCCAATGTGCCCCAAACAAGATCTGTTGATGTTGGGATAAAATTAACTTCGCTATCCCTCTACAATCAGCTGGCAGCAAAACCTTCGTCCCCCAGATGTAATCAAGCATCTGCTTTGTAGGTTCACCAGTCACTCCAAACTGACTAACTGTATCTCGTAACCGCGACAACAACTTCCAGTCTAAAGCAGTAATTGTTGTGTGATAGCCTCCCCCTGCCAAAGGAGTAAATATCACCGGGCAAGCCACATCCATAGCCACTTCCAAAGCCTCCTTCCCACTCCCCCGTCTCCATGACGTGTTTTGCTACTGCTGCCCATGCCGCTTTTCGCTCCCTGGCGATGGCCCCCGCTAGATCAGCTTCTGACCCAGGGAGAGGCTCATTGCTGGGAGGAGGGGAAGGGGGGTCCGGCCATGGGTCAGGCGGTGCGGACGGTGCTGTAACAGCACGAGCGGGGGGTGAGTTAGTGAGTTATGTGAGGAGGAGGCTGATGTCGGCGGCAGAATTACTATTGATGTGGCAGGGGGTAAAGGACACTCTGAACCTTCCTCATAACTCGTATTCTTATCATGAGCTATTCTAGCTTGCTGTGCTGCCTTCTTTTCTGCCTGATACTGCACTAACTCATCATGCACGATTTCCCACGGCTTTCCCATTTTCCGTGCAGTTTTATTATCAGCTATAGTTGCCAACCACAACTTGTCCCCAAATTTTTTCCACTCTGTTAACTCGTGTACTGTATGAGGATTCTGAAAAACCCCCAATGTATGCCCATAATCTAACAAGACAGGAAGTTCTCCCTGCAAATCTATGCCCTTGTCGCTTTTGTAAAAAGCTAATAAATAAGTCATATGCTGCTTGCCTTTCTGGTTCCATGATTTTCCGTCAGCGCTGTTACAGCCTTTTCAAGGTCGCGGCAGCACGTATCGACCAGGTAACTTCTATAAGCTCACCTGGAGTGAATCGGCACCTTCCCCTTTTTTCAGCGGCGCTTAATCGCCGTCCCGGCTGCAAGGACCCGAACTCGTTCACCGATCCACTTGGCTCCATGATTGCCGGTGCAGAAATTATCCAAAGGTATCACGTCGGCGTCAGGGTCACCAATTTGTTGTATCGGCAGGAGAAAAAGCGGCACTCCAATATGGGTGACCAGCAGATCTCCTTTATTGATCAGAAGGTGCATACATTTATATTGGAGTTAATGGACCTAATGCATATTGCAAAGCTGAGCTCAGGATAGGTCAATTACTTATCATTCAACTACGCCTACTTCTACATTCTTGTGATTTCTTTATTGCTACTTTTTAAACTATTCTCCATATTTTCTGGCAAACCTTCTCTTTTCTATCTTCATGTTGCACAAAGGTCGAGCTGTCCTTGTCAGTGATTGGACACTGACTGCTGACTTTTTGCTCTGTGTCCTTCATGTTCTACTAGTGGTACGTGCCCTTTTTCAGCTAGCCAGAGATCCACAAAGCTCTCCACACTAATCACCCACGAACGTGCTCTCTGTCTTGTTTCTCCTCACCCTCTTGGAGCAGGGGCTTGTGTGGAGGTGTCTGAGCTCTGCACAAGTGAGAGAAATCCTCGAGGTGGAGGTGACTGATCCCCTCTGACTCTGCAAGCAGAGGGGTGCCTCTCATCCTGTTCAGGCTGCCTGAACAAGTTGGTCTTGCTCAAAAGAGATGAGAAAGCTGATCTAAATCCACGTTCCCTGGCACAATTAATGCCTGAAACAGAAGTGTGTTCATGTGGGACTGTGAAGGAGCTGGAAAATTCTACCAGCCTATCCAGGAATGTCCCATTGAACCTCCTGGAGGTCACAGGAAGAAGTGTACAACCCAAAAGGGAGAGAGAGCAGGAGTGCCCAGGCTGCCAAAGAGCCGGGATGTTCCAGACACTCACAGGGGTTCCTGTCATGGGCACAGAGGGAGCTTCAGGCAAAGTTTATTAGAGAAGCTCCTGTTGGGTCACAAAATACAGAAAGGATCCCCAAAAGCCCCCATGGATCCCCAAATGTCCCTGTTGAATCACAGATGACACAGACTCAGATCAGAAGGCTAAGGGCTAAAAGCCACTGGTTTTTATCAATCCTCTTCTTTTATGCCTTGATTTGCTACAGGCGGACCTCACTGGTCCTTTTATCAACACATTTCACATGATTGGCCAGTTAATACAGCACCCTTCAGTAAATAACTTTATGGAAAAGAGCCAACTTACTGCAAACATTGTCAGGGCACCAGTTATTTATGTTTGTTTTATGTTAGGCCTTTCTGGGGGCTCCCTGGATGGGGGAAACCCTCCTGTAGCAGTTCTGTGCCAGGTAAAAGGAGACGCACGGGACTTTTTCAGTCTTCAGCTTCTTGTTTATTGTTATCTTTTCTAAAGTTTTGCATTGCTGTCCCCACCAGGCTCAGCGTGCTGGAAAAACATCACAAAATGGCTCTAAAATGTACAGTTTCAAGGTCTTTTAAAGTTGTTCCATCCAATTAACTCTTAAAACATACGTTATTTCCACTTATCTACCAATAACTCATCCCTTGACTGCCCACATAACCTCTGCACTGTGCTTTCCTTGACCAATCACCCTGTGCCACCAACATTGCAAAAAATGGAGCAGATGAAGAAGACAGGGACTACACCCCAATTCCTCCATCTTACTTCTTATCTGAACCATACTAAAAATCCCAAAAACTAAATTTCTCACCCAAGGGACATACTGTACTACCCTTCAATCTATTTCACACTTTGGTAAATTCTAATCTATCTCAAAATCTGGGAAGTCCTCTCAATGGGCGAAGGTTAAAGGCAGTGTTTCTCTGGGGGTCAGGACCCCTCAGAGCAGACAGAGAAATATTCCCTGTGCCCTGGATTCCCACACATTTAAGCTAAAATCCTTTAACCGTTAACATGTGTTGTTACCCAAAAGTGTTTCAGGTAAGTAGGATTAGAAAGAGAAGAAACAGAGAACAACAGAAAGACAGAAGACCCAGAGAAAGCCACACAAATAGGTACCAACTGCTGGTGTTCCAGCATCGCTAACAGAAGAACCCCAGGAGAAGGCAGGATCCAGACCCTGGGCCCGCCTCATGCTCCAGCTTTTAACCCCCTGGGCCTTCATGGCCCGCCCCTGGGGTGGTACTGAACTTGCTTGTCCAATCAGCATCAGGGTAGATACCGCCTGCTGGTGTGTGATTGATTGACAGCTCAGCCAATCAGAGCTGGGTTAACACCACCCCCTGCTGTGTGATTGACAGCTCTGCCAGGCCAGGGCTGGGGGCGGGGCTCTGTCCCACCACAAACCAAGGCCTGACCCGGCCCTGGCCCCACACAGGCATTCCGAGCATCCCAAGGTGTCTCGGGACATCGATCTCATCCAGCCTCTGACAGCGACCACAGTGACACTACGGAACCTCATGGAGCCATGGGTCAGTTGTGACAATGGAGATCCAAGGAAACGATGGTGAGACTGTGGAATCCAGGAATCATGGAATCAAGGAGACCATTCTGCAAATCATGGGCCCTATGGAAGCAAGGATCAATGATCAAACTGAGGTTTGATTGTGATTGATTTAAAATAGAAACAAGGAGCCATTGTTTCACAGCGGGGTTGCGTGGGGCCAATGGACCCTTGTGACTCTGTTGGGGCTCATGAATCCAAGAAGCCATTGTGACATTGCCAGACCTCATGGAATCAAGGAGACCATTGTGACAGTGTTCAGACCCCTGAAGTCAATGGAATATGGAACAGGTCTGCCTGGTTTGGCCTCCTGGGGGCTGTCTGACAGGTCCCACTGAATTTGACATGCCAAGGGCCACTTTCCATCTGACCATGAAGCACTGGGGCTCTGTGCTTTTATTCATATGGGAAAGAACTGTCTTTCTTGTCTAGGCACCCATCACCAAAACTGGGATTCTGCATCTAAAATTCTCTATATCCAAGGGTTATTCCCAGACAGAATCTGCCCAAACAGTCAAGTCTGGCTAGCCCTGGCCTCTGGTGACTGCCTCTCATCTTCCCCTGCTCCAGTGGGGCTCACTTGTTTCCTTCCTATGGAGACCGTTGTGACACTGCAGAGCATTGTGGAACCAATGGGCCATGGTGACACTGCAGGCCCTTGTGGAACCTGTTACACTGTAGGAACTTGTAAAACCAAGGGGATCATTGTGACACTGTGGGTACTATGGATCCAAGGGGCCGCTGTGACACTGTAGAGCCTTGTGGAACCAAGGACTTCTCTGTGGCTCTGTTGGGCCACATGGTCCGAAGGAGCCAGTGTGAAGCAGCAGGGCTTTGTGGAACCAAGAGGCCATTGCTGCATTTCAGGGCCTTGTGGAGCGAAAGGGCCGTTGTGATCCTGCAAGGCACCGTGGATCCATGGAGATCATTGTGGCATTGCAAGGCCCCATGGAATCATGGAGACCATTGTGACACTGTGGGGCCCCACGGAACAAAACGGCCATTGTGACCCTGCAGGGCCTCTTTATGGGAAGGGGTCATTGTGACACTATGAGAAGTTGTAGAAACAAGAGGATCATTCTTGCACTACTGGGCACTAATGGAACCAAGGGGCGATTGGACACAGCGATGCTTCATGGAACCCAAAGACCATTAGGACACTGTGGGATGTTGTGGAACCATGGAGACCATGAAGGTCCTTAAGGACTTGTGTAATCAAGTGGCCATTATGACACCTTAGGGCATCATGGAAACAAGAGAACCATTGTGACACTGCAGGGCCCTGTGGAACCAAGGGAACATGAACTAGGTGTGGCTGCCTTGGTCTCCCAGGGGTCACTTGACAGGTCTGGCTGACCTTGGAATGTGGAAGGCCACTCTCATCTGCCCCTGAAACACTGGGGCTCTGGGCTTTCCTTTGTATGGAAAAGAACTGTCCATATTTTCCAGGCATCCATGCCCAAAATTAGGATTCCACCTCCAAATTTCTGAGTATTCAAGGATTGCTCCCAGAGAAAAGCTGCCAGGACAGACAGGTCTTGCTGGTCTTTGACTCATGAGGGCCAGCACTCACCTGTTTTCCAAACACTGGAAAGAGCTCTGTGGTTTGCTTTGTATGGAAAAAATGATCCTTCTCCAGGCAAAAATGTCTGAAATTAGGACTCCACATTCATAATTTCAAATATCCAAGGGTTGCTCCAAGCAAATCTGCCAGGACAGACAGGTCAGGCTTGCCTTGACCTCTGGTGGCTGCTGTTCATCAGCCCCTGAAATGGTTACCTTCCAATGGAGACCAATGTGACATTGGGAGCCTTGTGAAATGAAGGGGCCATTGTGGCACTGCAGAGCACTATTGTGACACTGTGGGGCCTCCTGGAACCAAGGACATCATTGTGGCCCTGTTGGACTCCATGGTCCCAAGGGGCCAGTGCAAAGCAGCGGTGTGGTAGTTAACCTGGCTGCGACTCAGAGTCAGCCAGATTTTACCCCAAAAGAATTGGGCATGAGTTTCAAGCCCTGGGATTTTTTGTTTAACTTAGGGTGCGCTTGAGAGTTCTCCAAAAAGCCTTTAGTATTGTTATGCTAACTTGTCCAAGTTCTACTCCCCTACTGGTTACTTGTTTCCCCTAATGGTTATTGTTCTAGATTGTACTACCTCCAAGTGTACATGTTGTTGCTTCCCCTTTTTCTCAGGTCTTTGGATCCTGCCCCTTGTACCGTGCTTGACTTCTCCATGTTTATTGTTTTTCACCCTGTTATTGAAGTTCTTTTAAACAACTCCATTGATCCTGCTCCTTTTCATTTTCGCCACCCTCACCCTTAAGTCAGGGAACCAGAGAGGTTTGTCTCAGCCACCTTCACTGTGACCTTTGGCGCCCGAACAGGGACCATGACACTCAGGGCTCCCTGTGTCAGTCACATCAGCTGGGGTTAGCTGATGGATAGGCCAGTGCTCCCTGGGATTTTGGATTGTGCCGGGCCCTGCGGATTCATTGTTGCTTCAAGGGACCTTTGCCAGGATCTGCAGGCACAATGACAGTTTCATCTGCATAAGATTGCAGGTGGGTTTGAGGAAATGCAAGGCATTTATTGCCCATTTTGCCACTGTGTTTTTACAAAATCCACCCAAGTCCCATTATTGATTTGGTGTGTTCCGGTGGCTTTTTCCCATAAGGCAGAGAAAAAGAAAAATGGGCAGCCAGATCTCCTAAGTAGAAAGGAGCATATATGGATGCTTTAAGTTAATTCTCATTGATCATGACAAAATATTTTCAAAGAACGAATTAAAATCAATCATGAGGAGGATGATTAAAAATTTTCCAGACGCTTCTGCTGACAAAATCCATACCACTGAATTTTGGGACTCAGTGGCAGTTAAATTGTACAACTTTTAGATCAAAAGGGACCCCATTGCGCCCCGCAGGCTCCCCATCTTCCAAACCATCCTTGAGACCCTTCACCAACAAGCAGTGTGTTGAAAACACAATCTGTTGGTCACTCCTAACTCAGGACCTCCCCTCAAACCTGCCTTTCTCAGACCTTCCATGATGGTCCAAGATGGCAATGGCCACGTGATCTTGGAGCATCATGCCCTGAAGACTCAAGATGGAAGGAGCCTGAATGTGGCTTGGGAGCCCGACCATCCTCCCTCCATCTTGGCTCCTCCACTTCCTGCTACCACAACCTTCTCTTCCGCAATGCACAGACCTCCACACTCCACCCCCACAACTGCTGGTCATGCCCCACTGTCAATCATTCCACTTCCACCCTGGGCCATGCCTCCAGAACTCCACCCTGGAAGTCTGCCATCCTAAATCAAGGCCCTTTCTTACCCCCAACACCTGACAAAATGGCAGTGCCCTTTGCCTCACCCTCCAGCAACAATATAACCCCATGATCAAAGATACTAAGCCTACCTGTCACACTATTTCTAATCCAAATGTTTCTGCTCCAAGTTATTCTTCCTCCCCAGAAGACAGTTTGGATTCCCCAGAACCACCTCGCCCCTCAACCTCAGAAGATCCCTAAAAAAGGATCCGGAAAGAAGCAGTTAAAGAAGGAGACTGGCAAATAGTCTCGAAAATCCTCAGTGTCCCTAATGTTATGAAAGAAGGGCACAGAATCCCAGCTATCAGCCAAAGGTTTACTGGGAAATCAGGGAACTGTGTAGGGCAGCTAAAGACCATGGAAAGGACTTACCTTGTTTTAATGGCCCAATGAGGGCCATGTTTACCGCACATGTCTTAAACCCTTATGATTTAAAATATATGATGACCATGTTGTTGTCACCTACAGAATACACCCTGTGGGAAGGGGGATGGAAGTGTTTATTAATCAATTAATAGCAGACTATGCTAATAATGAGGCAAGGGCGGAATTGACAATCAACCATCTAGCTGGAGAAGGACAACACAGACTACCAGATGATCAAGCAGCAGGTGTCCCCAGAGAAGTATTGGATGATATCAAAGAGATGGCTTTGCAAGCTTTAATCCATGTATCGGATGGTAGCACCCCCCAATTTGGACTACCTTGGATGGCTGCAGCTAAAGCTTTAGGACAATTAGACCATCTTGGGTGCCTGTTAAGTAAGCAAACCAATGCTACCTCCCTCACATTGAGTGGGCTGCTCTCAGACATAGAGACCATCAGACATGCCACCTTGCAGAACAGCGATAGAGTTTTTACTCTGGGCACATGGGCATGGCTGTGTAGACTCTGAGGGCATGTGTTGCATGAACCTCTCCAGCCACAGCGAGTCAATCCACAAGAGCATTCAGGTACTGAAGGAAGGGTTCAAGAGGCTTCAAGTGGAAAACAAAGACTGGTTCAATAAACTCTTCCAATCCAAGGGACTAAAGGGTTGGATGATGTCGAGCTAAAACAGAACTATTAATTCTCTTAGTGGTTGTTGTTATATTGTTATTTGTCCCATGTTTGTTTGGATGCTTTTAGAAAGTCTTACAAAATTCTTTCAGTTCCATCTTTGTTGTAAAAAAGAAAGGGGGAAGACACCCAACACAGGCTCCTCTTGGACTCCTTGGTAGACAGAACTGGAGGTCAGGATGGCACAAAAACCTCTCAGAGACAAAGTGAGGGAAGGAAAATCCTTAAAAGAACCTAGAAGTATTCTTAAATCCAAAAAGTACCTTAAAAACCTTGAGTATCTCAAGGCATTATTGAGCCCCACTGAGTGTCAGTACAAAGCTCTCCAGGGACTCGTTAAAGCAGATAATTGGGGCCATGATTGCACAAACCTCTCACAGAGTCTGGATCAAAAGGGGAACATCAAGTACCTTAAAATAACTGAAGTACCCAGAAGTATTAATGAGCCCCACTGAGTGTTGTTACTGACAAAGCCTCTCCAGGGACTAATTACAGCAGATAATTGGAGGCCATGATTGCACAAACCTCTCAGACACTTCAAGGGAAAGGCCAAACCCAAAGTCCTTTGAAAAACCTGCAGTCCCTGCAGGGAGCATTCAGGAGCCCCCAGGGCCATTCCTGCCCAAGGCTCCCCAGGGACTCCTTCCAGCAGATCCTTGAGGCCACTGGGATGTGGGCTGGGGGGGATGCTGAGGGCAGGACAAGGGGCTGACAGTGCCCAGCCTGGCTGGGGCTGTGCCAGGAGGCCCCAGGGCCTCAGAACAAGGTGTCTCCTGCCAGCCCTTGGTGGCACAGACCCTGCTGTGCCCCAGGGCACCAAGACTTGGCTTCTCTTTGTCCCCACCTGTCATCACTGCCTGCAGTTCTCTGCTCTGCCTGGGGCCTGGGGACACTTTCTCAGTCGTGTCCCTCAGTGGGAACCATAAAAGTCCAAGAAACTTTGGAGTTGGATTCTGACTTGGAGTTCTGGAGATGTTTCTTCAGCTCCCTCTCAGGGACTGATGTCTATGGCCTGAGCACAAAGCCCTAGAGGCTCATTCAAGTCCTTGTGCTGTGTCTGTGCTGATGAGCTAAGCCTGGCACAGAGGCAGCTCCTGGTAATCAAGAAGAGCTTCAAAAGCACATTTCTCTTGATGAGCAGCTCTTCTGCCAGCCCAGCAGGGCTGGGGCACTGCCTGCAGCCAGCCTGGGCACAGCACAGATGTACAGAGAGCTTCAATCAGTCAGGGCTGGGAAGGGGCTGAGAAGTGCCTGGGGCAGAATCCCTGCCAGCCCTTGGCACAGGAACCTCTGGCTGCAGGACAATGCAGCTGCAGCTCCTGCAGTGATCTCCTAAAGCTGGAACATCCCAATGCCTACAGAGCCTGTGAGTACATTCTCTGCTTGTCTCTTGTGCAGAGCAGCCAGGGGTGCCCAGGGCTGTCCTGCAGAGCAGGGTCCTGCAGCCCAGGGTGCTGTGCTGGGGCAGGGACTCTGCTGCCTGCCAGGGACAGCTCTCAGCAAGCCCTGGCAGCTGCTCCCAGCACTGGGGGACAAGATCTGGGTGGGAGGAGACAGCCGGTCAGGCTTGGAAGTGTTCTCCTTGTGTGGGGAGGATGCTGCATTGTTCAGGACTGCTCCCAGCATGGCATTTAACTGCAGAACCTTTCAAAGTAGATTATACAGGAAGCACAACAAGGCAGGGGCTGGATGAAAGGGAAAATCCTGCTTTTTTAATCTACTGGTCTGGGTTGCCGGGATGGGAAAGTGCACATAGATATTCATCTCTCAGTTCAGTGGAAGATAAACAAATTGCTCTCAGATGTGAATAAAGCAGGCACTGACAGAAATCATCACAGGGTATCTTAGAGGCAGCATCAGTTTCACTTTTCCAGGCTCCTCAGGGTTGCTCTGATGCTGCCATCAGAGCCTGCAGAGCCAGAGCTGGCCCTGGGCAGTGCCTGAGCTGGGAGGGCTCTGCAGAGCAGAGCTGAGCCCCCAGGGCTGGGCTGGGCTCTGGCAGCACTGGCAGGGCCCAGCCCTGGGCACAGGGAAGCAGCTGCTGGCAGGGACAGCTCCAGGCAGCAGAGCCCTGGGCAGGCAGTTGGGGGAAAGTGCCCCCAGGCTGTGCTGCGATATTTCAAGTCCTCTACAAACCCAACTATTCCATGATTATTTCTTTTACAGATCCCCATGCCAAGACAGAGCAAATGTCCAACAGCAGCTCCATCAGGCACTTCCTCCTGCTGGCACTGGCAGACACGCGGCAGCTGCAGCTCCTGCACTTCTGCCTCTTGCTGGGCATCTCCCTGGCTGCCCTCCTGGGCAACGGCTTCATCATCAGCGCCGTAGCCTGCGGCCACCACCTGCACACGCCCATGTTCTTCTTCCTGCTCAACCTGGCCCTCGCTGACCTGGGCTCCATCTGCACCACTGTCCCCAAAGCCATGCACAATTCCCTCTGGGACAACAGGAACATCTCCTACTCAGGATGTGCTGCTCAGCTCTTTTTCTTTCTGTTCTTCATTGGAGCAGAGGTTTCTCTCCTGACCACCATGTGCTACGACCGCTACGTGTCCATCTGCAAACCCCTGCACTACGGGACCCTCCTGGGCAGCAGAGCTTGTGCCCACATGGCAGCAGCTGCCTGGGCCAGTGCCTTTTTCAATGCTCTCATGCACACAGCCAATACATTTTCCCTGTCCCTGTGCCGTGGCAATGCCCTGGGCCAGTTCTTCTGTGAAATCCCACAGATCCTCAAACTCTCCTGCTCCAACTCCTACCTCAGGGAACTTTGGCTCATTGCTGTTACAGCCTGTTTATGATTTGGCTGTTTTGTGTTCAATGTTTTCTCCTATGTGCAGATCTTCAGGGCTGTGCTGAGGATCCCCTCTGAGCAGGCACAGCACAAAGCCTTTTCCACCTGCCTCCCTCATCTGGCTGTGCTCTCCCTGTTCATCAGCACAGCAGTGTTTGCCTACTTGAAGCCCCCCTCCATGTCCTCCCCATCCCTGGATCTGGCCCTGTCAGTTCTGTACTTGGTGGTGCCTCCAGCCCTGAACCCCCTCATCTACAGCCTGAGGAACCAGGAGCTCAAGGCTGCAGTGTGGAGACTGATGACTGGATGATTTCAGGAACATTAAACTGCTGGCCAATTTCTGCAAAGCACTTGTAATAAAAGTCATCTTTGATACTTCTGTTAGTGTGGTTGTGGGGTCTTTTTTCCCCTTGTTTTATTATTTCATAATGTCCACAAAGAAATGTCATTGTTTTATTTCTCTCCACCTTCTGTGTGGCCACAGAGTGTGTAAATGAGGGGCTGTGCTCTTGGTGGCTTTAAAGGAACTAAAGGATCTCCCAGCAGTGTTTTCTGCAGAGATGCCCTTATGTTGCCTTCTCTGGAGCTGTAGCAGCAATGTCTGTTGTGTGCAGAGCTGGGGCAGATCAGTGCTGGCCCAGCAGCTGTGCCCAGCAGCAGCAGCAGCACTTGGTGTTGCCAGTGCTGCTGCCGTGGCCCTGCCCCGCTGCCCTGCTGGCCCTGGTGTTGCTGCAGGGCCTGAGTGCTCTCGGGGCCGGGCACAGCCCTGGGGGTGGCAGTGCCGGGGCTGCAGCAGGGACAGGCCATGGGCACTGCTGGGGCAGCGCTGACGCCTCAGCCCAGGGCCTGGGGGCTCCAGGCTCCTTGCCCAGGCTCTCTCAAGAACACGGCCAGGCCAATGCTCAGCACAGAAACCCCCGTGAGCAGCCCCAGGCTGGCTGTGGGCAGGCTGGGGGCAAACAGCATGGCTGGGGCTCTGCAAGGGCCCTGGGGCAGACGGGAAGGAGCAGCAGAGCAGGGGCTGATCCATCCCCAGGGCACTGCACAGCCCAGGGCAGCATCCCAGAGCGTCCTGACGGAGCTGCCAACACCATCCCCCCTCTGCAGCCCTGGCCTCTCCCCCAGCTCACACAGGTGCCCCATCCTTGCAGGCACAGCCACAGCAGCACTGGCTCAGCAGCCCCTGTTTGCATTGCACACAGCAGGCGGGAGCACCCCCATGCTGTTGCTGTGGGGACATGAACCTGAGGGAGCACAAATGCCATCAGCCCCTGGGGCCAGCAAGGGCTGGGGGACACCAGGGAAACCACTCAGCTTTGTCCTGGCCTCTGCACTCAGCCAGAAAGTTTGTTCCCATCAGCTGGGAGTTTCCTGTGCCACTGCAGACGCTGTTGCTCAGAGCCAGGGCTGCCTGGCAGCCACCCCCAAACTGCCCTCAGCATTTCCTTGGCTTCACCTTTGCTTTCTTTACTCTTCCTTGGCCCAGATTTCTTTCTCTTCCCAATCCCTGTTCCCTCCCCTGCAAACAGCCCATCCCTCTTTGCCCTTTCCTCTCTGGCCCCACTCCCCATTGCAGTTTCTGACTTGGCACCATGGGAACGTCCCTTGGGGAGCAGGATCATCCTACAAGTGCTGCAGGAATTGTCTGCAGGCTCCTGCAGTGCCTGGTGCTGCTCCCTTGCCAGAGGCACCCCAGGCCAGGGGGGCACATCTCGGCTGCTGTGTCTGCCTCTGGGGCTCCCTGTTCGGGGCAGTGAGGAGGAGCTGCAGAGGCTCTGCAGGACTGACAGGATGGGCTTTGGGGCTGGCAGGAGAAGCTGAGGGACCTGGGCTGCTGGAGCTGCTGAAGAGGAGGCCCAGGGCTCATCCTGCAACTGCTCCAAGGGTGGTTTCAGAGAATCCCAGAATCAGCAAGGTTGGAAAAGGCCATGGAGATCATCAAGTCCAACCTGTGCCCTGACATTGCCTTGTCTCCCCTGAGCCTTCTCTTCTTCAGGATAAACAACCCCAGCTCCCTCAGCCGCTCCTCACAGGACTTGTGCTCCAGACCCCTCCCCAGCCTTGCAGCCCTTCTCTGGACACCCTCCAGCCCCTCCATATCCTTCCTAAATTGGTGGGCCCAGAACTGGACACAGCACTCGAGGTGATGCCCAAGCAGTGCTGAGCACAGGGGAAGAATCACTGCCCCGCTCCTGCTGGCCACACCATTCCTGATCCAGGCCAGGAGCCATTGGCCTTCTTGGCCACCTGGGCACACTGCTGCCTCATGTCCAGCCTGCTGTCCATCAGTCCCTGCAGGTCCCTTTCTGCCTGGCTCCTTTCCAGCCACTCTGGGCATAGCCTGTAGTGCTGCAAGGGTTGTTGTGCCCAAAGTGCAGGACCCGGCACTTGGACTTGTTAAACCTCACCTTGTTGGATTTGGGCCCTGGATCCAGCCTGTCCAGGGCCCCTGTGCAGAGCCCTCCTACCCTCCAGCAGAACAACACTCACACCCAGCTTGGTGACATCTGCAAATTTGCTGATGGTGGACTCAGTTTCTCATCCAGACCCTCAATGCAGATTTTGAAATCCATGCTGGCTGGCTCTGATCCCTCAGCTATCCTGTGGGTGCCCTGGGATGGCACTCAAGGTGATCTGTTCCATAACCTTGCCGGGCACCCAGGTCAGGCTGACAGGCCTGGAGTTCCCCAGATCCTCCTTCCAGCCCTGCTTGGGGATGGGCTCACACTGGCACCTCCAGTGCTCTGGGAGCTCCCTGCTGAGCCAGGACTGATGGTAAATGATGGAGAGCAGTTTAGGGAGCTCATCCAGCAGCTCCCTCATCCCCCTAGGATGGATCCCATCTGATCCCATACACCTGTGAGCAACTGAGTGGCTCAGCAGGTCAGCAGCTGCTTCCTCCTGGATTCCAGGGGCTGTTCTGCTCCCTGTGCCCAACTACCAGCTCGAGAGAACACTTGTCCTGAGGACAAGCTTTCCTAGGATTGAAAATTGAGACAAACAAGATGTTAAGTAACTTAGCCTTTTCCTTTTCTTTAGTTACTGTATTTTCCACTGCATCCAACAAAGAGTAAAATGTCTCCTTATTTCATGTTTTGCTATTATTTTATTTTTAGAAAAAATTTCTATTATTTTTTACGGAAGTGGCCAGGTTAAGCTCTAATTTAGTTTTCACCTCTCAAATTTTCTTTCTGCATGACCTAACAACATCTGTAAACACTTCTTAAGTTTCTTTCGCTTCAAAGGTGATGCACCCTCTTTTTTATCCTGAGTTCTAAAAGCTGCATGGGCAGCCAGGCCAGTCATTTTCCTCACTTGCCCGTGTTTTGCCACACTGGGACAGGCTGCTCCTTCCCCCTTAAGATTATTTTCTTGAAACCTGTTCATCCTTCCTGGACCCCATTGTTTTTAAGGGCAGTTTCCCTTAAAAAAATCAGTACCTGATTTGGTACTTCCCAAATCAGTGTCCTAAAGAGGCCAAAGTCTGCCCTTCCTAATTCCAGTGTAGAAGTTTTCTTGCTGCCCCTCTTTCTCTCACAGAACATTGAAAACTTGATTATTTCATGGTCACTGTGCCCCAGGCAGCCTCTGAGCCCCACATCTGCCACCAGCCCTTCCCTGTTTGTGAAGAGCAGCAGACAGAGCTTTCCTTGGCAGTGGGAGTGTCACCAAAAATTCGGTAAAACAGAAAACTCCTTAACACCAGTGCAGCATGAAGAATCAGCATTCTTTATTCAGCTGGATGCTTGGGGGAGAGCTCCTCCCAAAGCTTTTCATGCTGAGTACAGGAAAGTTTCTGTTTATTTTCTGTATTTTGCACACATATTCATTCATTGTCCCAAACTAAACACACATATGATAATCATTTCCCAAAAATCATTAACACATTTCCCCTCCCCTTTACCCATGTGTTCTTCTGTCCTGGGGGTCTCTCTGGTGGTCCTTGGTGGTCATGGACCCCAATGTTCCAGTGGGCCTGGCTGAGCTTGCAGGACACTGAGGCTACTGAACTTCCAGTTCCCCTTCTCACCCAATGGGCATTGTGTGGTTTCCATAGGCCTGGGGATTTGGAGAACAAGCTCCAGGCGTCAGCTCACCTGGTGGGGACAATTGATCATCTGGGAACATGAGGGCACAGAGTGGGCTATGACATCACAGAGTGGGTCATGTGAGGTCACTGAGAGCTATGACATCATAGACTGCCTCTGGGACATCACAGAGACAGCTGTGACATCACAGCGCAGACTATGACATCACAGAGCAGGCTGTGCCATCAGAGACCAGCTGTGTGACATTAGAGAATGGGCTGTGACATCCCAGAGGGGCTGTGTGACATCCCAGCAGGGCTGTGTCAGGTCACTGCATTGGTCACTCCGCCCCAGCTCCCCCTCACAGTTTCTCCCAACAAGTCCAATGCTGTTCATGCCCAGCGGGGTCCCTGTCCCCCGGGATCCCCCCAGCCCACCTGGAGCCACAGCCTCCACCAAAGGATGTTCCACAGGATCCACCCCAGAGCCTGACATGGGGACAAGGGGCCAGGGCTGTGTGACCAGGACATCAAGGACAGGGATTATCCGGGTCACTGAAGTCTGGGTTGGGTGGCCCAAGGCAGGAAAGATGTCTGGCAGCTGGAGCAGGGTCTGGGAAGGGCCTCCAAGGTGGGGCTGGAGCCCTTGGGCTGTGAGAAGAGGCTGAGGGAGCTGGGCTTGTCCAGCCCGGAGCAGGGAAGGCTGAGGGGCTCCTCATCCCAGCCTGGCAGTGCCAGCCAGGAGGAAATGGAGAACACAGAGCCAAGCTCTTCACCAGGGGCCTGGAGGGAGACAAAAGCCAGTGGGTGGAAGGGGAAAGAGGGGAGATCAGCCAGGACAGGAGGAGATGAAATGAGTCAGGCTGGTTTCAGCATTTCCTCAGCACCAAACACAGCCTGACCTCCCTTCCCCATCACCACTGACAGCTTTGCAAATCAGGAATTGTTGGTGCTGTTTTGCCCCCACTCCAGGATGAGCATCCTGATACAAGAACTTACTTGTGTTTATATTTATCACAGAACCACATCTGTGTGAAATTAATTTTAGTATGGACCCCACCTGTGGATGGTGAATTTATCAGACACTGCTGGGACGTTGCACATAGCTCAGGGAAGAGCGAGATTGTTATTAAATTTTGTCCTGTTCAACTATGGTCGGTTGGCCATGAAGAGAAACTTTCTGTCCCTCTGAGTCTCACCAGTTCCTGACCCCCAAGGGACACAAACCTGATGAGTTCTGGTTCCCACACCAGGGCTGCACTTGGACCTCCCTCCATAGCCAGAGCAGAGCTCCCTTGTCCCACACAGTCCCTGGCATAGGAGTGATGAAGGGAACAGGACAGGCTGTGGGGATCAGGGGATGGGCAGAGCCAGGGAGAAGAATGACTTTTGCATTTGATGGAGCTGTGCCTTGCCTTGGTTTTGTTGGCTGACAAGAAAGGAACATCCCTCTGTGTCTCAGGCAGCTCCTTCTCCATGGAAAGCAGGTGGGAGTTGGAGCCAAGTGTGGGAATGCTAATTATTAGAAGCTGGAAATGTACTGTGTTTAGCCTTCTGATCTGAGTTCTTGCACCTGCGAAAATACTGTGTCCTTGGACATCTCTAAATGTGATAACAAGGAGTCAGAGAGACGTGGGAAAGTGGAATGCAAGACTGAAAAAATGAAGAAGAATTGATGTTTAGCTTAACGAATAGAATGCTTAAGTTACAGAATATGTATGAGCTTATTAACACTATTATAAAAGTATGTAACCTGTTCAATAAATTGGAGACTAATGATCATCACCCCTAAGATGTGCATGTCTCCCCTTCGCCTCCTCAAATGGTGACTCCATTCCTTAAATGGAGTTTTTCCTTAAATGGTATATTTCTCCTTAAATGGTGACTTTTCTTTTAACAGCCAAGGAGCTGAAAGCTGCAGGTGCAGCCTGGGCTGGAGGGAGCTCAGATTTGCACAAGGCTGCTCTGAGTGCCAGGGCTTGGATGGGGAAAATGGTGGGCTGGGGGTAGGGACAGAGTCTGATTGATTGTCAGCCATGGAGGGTCTTGATTTTCATCTCCATTCAAACTGCATGAGGAGGCACTTGGATTCAGTGTCAATTGGAGATTGCACATATCAATGTATTAACAGGATAAAAAATTTAAACAGGATGTAAAAAAAATCTTTTCTCCCTGTCTTTTTAAATGTAGTGTATTCACTTTAAATAGGCTTCTGAAATGTGTTGAACTAACCACAAAAGATTCGAACACTTAAATCAAATTATTCCCAGAGTCTTGGCTTGTTCAGGTGTTCTGAATGTTAATGAGCCCTGGGACACTGAATTCCTGCACTGAAGAGATGAAGGCTGAACAAGCCTTTGCAGCAGTGAAATTCAGCAGCAGCCTCCAAGTTGCTGAGGATGTCAGCAGCCCCCAGTGAGGCCATCCCTGCCCAGAGACCGTGGGGGAATGGGCAGACAAGGAGAGCGTCCCTGGGGCTGGGGCAGCACAACTCAGAGGCAGCAGCGGCTCCAGCTGGGCAATGGAGTGTGGAATGTGGCTGGGAAAGCCCTGCCTGGGCTGTGCCAAGCAGGACACACAAGCCCTGACTCCCATCCCCCAAACAACTCTCTCAACGAGACATTTAAAAGGAAATTCAATTGGGTGTATTCTCTGAGTTGGAATCACTGGAGAAATACTTACAAGAGATCGTCAGGAGCTCAAAACAATAAAACAGCCTTTACTGGTGGGGAAAAACTGGAAAATCAAAGAAATTTTTGCAAAAGGTTTAATACGCCATACAATCAACAGAAAACACTTCTCAAAGCATTAACTTGGCCCATTCAATTCCACAAATTGTAAGCCTGTTCTATTTCAAGTTAATCAAAATGTACAAAAGAAGGAAATTAGAAGAAGACACAGAATGCAAGAAAGACAACAAAGATACAGAGAAGCACACACACAGCTGCCACCTCCTGGATTCCAGCAGTGTTCAGATGGAAATTCCAAGAGGAGGTAGGGTCAAGATGTGTGCTTGCCTTGTGGTCAGCCTCGAATACCCCTTGGTCTCCCTGTGCCCTTCCCCCAGATGGGGCTTGGGCTCATTTGGTGCCTCAGGAGCTGGGCTGGGGCTGCAGAGGTGGCTGTGGAACATGGCCTGTGCTGTGCCAGGGACTGGCAGCCACTGCTGGGCTGGGATAGAGGCTCTGGGGGGATTGGGGTTCCAGGGCAGGGCAAGGCTGGGCTTACAGGGCAGGGCAAGGCTGGACCTGCCTCTTTCTTCTCCACACATGAAATGTTTCCAGCCAACAATCTCCTCCAGTCTGTCACAATAGGGAATGTTGGAGGTGAAATCCCAATTCTGACCATGGGCATCTGGCTGAGAAAGGCAGTTCTTTTCCATAGGAAGGAAAGCATGGAGCCCCATTCTTTTAGTAGCAGATGAGAAGTGATCCTCACAACATACTAAAGTCATCTGGATCAGTCAGGTATCTCCTGGGAGACCAAACCAGCCAGATCTGTTCCATCTTTCCATGCTTTTATGGGGCCCTGAAGTGTCGCAATGGCTCCTTGGTTCTATGCGGCCCCACAGGGCCACAATGGCCCCTTGATTACAAGAAGACCTGCAGTGTCACAGTGGACCCTTGGTTCAATGGGGTCTCACAGTGTCATCATGTCCCCTAAGTTGCATATAGCCCCATAGTTTCATAATGGTCGCAACATTTCCATGAGGCCTTGCAGTGTCACAATGGTCTCCGTGGTTCCCCAGGCCCTACAATGACGCATGACTCCTCTATTCCATGAGCCCTGCAATGTCACAATGGACCTTTGGACCCTGGGGGTTTGCAGTGTCACAATGGTCTCCTCTGGCTCCACAGTGTCACAATGGCTCCTTGGTTCCATGACACTGTCAAGTGTCTTACTGGCCTCTCCATTGTTCTATGAGGCCTTGAAATGTCACAATGGACTTTTGGCCCCATTGAGTCTCGCAGTGTCATAATGGTCCCTTGGTTCCATGACATCCTAAAGTGTAACAATGGCCTCCACAGTTCCATGAGGCCCCACGGGGCCACAATTGACCCTTGGTTTGATGGGGCCTCTCAGTTTCACAATGATTCTTAAATTCCATGGAGCCACCCAATGTCAGTGCAGCCCCCTTAGTTCCATGAAGCCCAGCAATGTCACAGTGCTCTCCATGATTCCATGAGGCCCCACAGTGTCACAGTGGTCCCTTGGTGTCACAGGGCTCCACAGTGTCACAAGGGTCCCTTGGTTCCATGGGCCCTGTGCTGCCGCATTCCCCCCTCCCCTTCTCAGGCCACCCTGCCAGCTGAGAAATGCTCCTTGGGGCTCGGCCTTGGCCAACAGCCCCTGGGCTCAGCTCCTCTGCAGCTCATCACAAACACTGTCTGCTCCAGGCACTGCTGCTGCCCAACCAGCTCCTGCTTTCTGGAGGAGCAGCCCTGGGAACTGGTTTTGTTCCCTCAGTGGCACAACATCCCTGTTCTCACACTGCCAAAGAAAGCTGTTGGTTCCAAGTGCGGCCAGGATGAACCATTGCTGGGACTGAAGCCCCTCTCTTGGGGCCCTGCAAACAGCGCTCCAAAAGGAGCCCTTGGAGCTCTCCTGGGCCAGCGACTCCCTCTGAGTGGGGCCTCTCCCAGCCAGGAACTCTCCCGTTTGCTGCACTCGGGGATCCCCAACAACGACGGAGCCTGGGCCGATCCCCGCACTCCTCCAGGCTCAGCCCTTCACCCGCTGGGGAGATACCAAAGGATCCACAGGGAGCATTTCCTGCCCTCAGGGGAATTTCTCCCAGGTGCCTTGCACTGACTCTTGGTGTCTGTGTGCACACAGGAGTGCCTGTGCTGGGGAAATGTGGCAGAAATGCTGCTCTCTGAGGGGTTTGAGTGCCTTGGATAGCTGAGTCAGTCAGATATCCAGATATCAGTAAATAAGGTTAAGTCACGAGGTCTAAGCTAAGTTAAATGGTGCTAAGATTTGTTGTTTTGCTAAGTTGTTATGTTTAATATAAGTTTTAAGCTAAGTTGAAAAGTGTTATTCCTCTTTTGAATTTCTAAGTCATAAGTTTTAAGTTAGGTTAAATACTGTTAAGTGCTGTACTTTTACTTAACTGCCAAGTTGAAAGTATCAGTAAAGGTTAAGGTATAAGTTAATTCCTGTTTAGTTTGAGCTCTGAAAGCTTTTGGGCCATATTCCTTTTCTCCTTGCCTTCAATGTTGTGTTGTCACACACACATGCAGGGACAGTTCTTGGTTCATTTCTGGTTTGATTGCCTGGATTTGTTTGGTTTTGTTGTTGCTTTGTTTCCTTCGTGTGCCTGAAGTGTCCAGTCAGGAGCAGAGTGACTCTTGCCAAGGAACTTTGTGGTGCTGTTGCTAAATATTCAATCTGGTTTTTGCTGCTCCCTTGCTGGGGATTTTTTCAGCGCTCTCAAGGCCTCGTTGGTACCAGGGTGAAGGAGCCCTGGCCCAGGCTCTGGCCCTGGGGGACACGGGGACGCTGCCGGGGGGGTCCCTGTTCCCCTGTGCCACCCCCAGGGCCCCAGCCCCCGTGCCCGTGTCAGGCTCTGGGGTCGATCTCGTGGAACATCCTCTGGGGGAGGCTGTGGCGCCGGGGGCGGGGGGACCTGGGGGGACAGGGGACCCCACTGTGCATGAGCAGCGTTGGACTGATCTGGGAGAACTGTGAGGGGGGGCCGGGGCAGAGTGACCTCCCCAGTGACCTCACACAGCCCCCCTGTGATGTCACACAGCCCCCCTGTGATGTCACACAGCCCTTGTGACATCACACAGCCCCTGTAATGTCACACATCCACCCTGTGATGTCACAGACCACTCTGGGATGTCATACAGCACCTTTGTGATGTCACAGAGCCAACGCTGTGGCATCACCCTCTGCTGTCATACAGCTGCACTGTGATGTCACAGAAGACTCTGTGATGCCACAAAGTCACCCTGTGATGTCACAGCCTGCACTATGATATTACACAGCCACCGAGTGACATCACAACTCACTCTCCGATGTCACAGAGCCACCTTCTATGATGGCAGGATCTGCTCTATGGCCTCATACCCTATTCTATGATGTCCCAGACATCTCTGTGATGTCACAGAATCCCCTCTATGATGCTGTAGCTGCTCAGTGACCTCACACAACAAACTCTTTGATGTCATAGCCCAATCTGTGACCTCACACAGCCCACCCTGTACTGTCACACAGCCCCTTGCTGACATCCCAGCTGCTCTGTCCCTCTATGACACAGCCACAGAGGAGCTGCTGTGACACAGCCCCCTCTGGGCCATCCCCCAGCCCCTGCCAGTGCTGAGCCCCTCTGAGCTCTGTCTGTGCCCTGCTGGTGTCCCTGAGGGGCCCTGGCAGTGCCCCAGCCCTGCTGGGCTGTGCACAGGAGCTGCTCCTGGCCAGAGCTGTCTCTCTGCAGCGCTGCCCTTGCCAGGAGCTGCCTCTGGGCCAGGAGCCCGGCCCAGCTCAGCAGCACAGACACAGCACAAGGACTTTAATGACCCTCTGGGGCTTTGGTGCTCTTTGCGTCTGCCATGGTCAAAGTGCTGCCCAGGTTGGCTCTGTCAGGGCTGTCTTGCAACTGCTGCCCATCCCTGTGCCCTGTGCAGCCCAGGCTGTCCCACGGTGTCCCTGCCCTGCGCCTCTGTCCCTGCAGGCTGTCGGCATCCCCCGGCTGCCCCACCTGGCTGGGGCCTTCATTTGCTGACAGCTCTGCCTCCTGCCTGCCCACACAAAGCCTTGGCCTTTATACCACAAGGGTTAATTCCATTTTTACTATGCCTGTGAACATTTAGCACAAGAACAAGGCATGCAGGGGCTGCCTTCCCAGCAAGGATGGTTGGAAGACAAGAAGACATTTGGCTCAAGAATGTAGTGGCAGAAAAAGGAAGGACTGAAGCTGGTAACTTGGGGTGGGTTTTATGGTAACGGGTAAATTGTAATGCCCATTTAGTGACACTGGTAGAATTACATGTCCACATAAGGTTGGGAGTCATCCCTCACTAGACCTCAGACCTGAATAAATGATACCCTCTTAAATAGTAAATTACTGTTAATGAGTTTTATTCTGATATTTCAGAGACTTGGTGACGGCAAGGTCTTCCAGGACCAAGGAGTCAGCTGTGTCACCATGCAAACTCATGGAACAAAGGGTCCATTGTGACACAGCGGAACCCCATAGAAACAAAATGCATTTTGGCACATTGGGGCCACATTGCACCAATGGCCCATTGTGATACTGCAGATCCAAGGAGATCATTGTGACCCTGAGAAACCTCTTGGAATCAAGGGGCGATTCTGATGCAGCAAGGCGTCATGGAACAATGGGTCTGTTGTGATGCTGCAGAACTTCACAGAACCAAGGTGACCATGTTCTACTGCGGAACCTCATGGAACAAAATGTCCATGGTGGCACTGCAGACCCAGGAGACTGTTGTGGGCAGTATGAAAGCTCATGGAACCAGAAGTCCATTGTGATACTACAAGGCCTCATGGAAGCAAGGAACCATTGTGACACAGGCCAAGGGGCAGTTGTCACACTGTGTGGCAACATGGAACCAAAGGGTCCATTGTGACACTACAGGGCCCCATGGAACTAAGGATTCGTGGAACAGTGCTGGGACACATGGAACCAAAGTCTATTGTGATATTGCGGGGCCTCATGGGATCCTGGAGGCCATTCTAACACTCTGAGGCCTCATTGAATCAAGGGGCTCTGCAGGGCCTCATGGAACCAAGCAGTCCCATCTGACATTGTGAGTCCCCATGGAACCAAGGGTCCATTGTGACACCATGGAACCAAGGAGACTGTTGTTGGCAGTGCAAAAGCTCATGGACCCAAAAGTCCATTGTGACATTGTGGGGCCTCATAGAACCATGGAGACCATTATGACACTTCAGGACCCACTGGAATTAAGGGGCCACTGTGACACCACAGGGCCTCACAGAACCAAGGCAACCACTGTGACACTGCAAGGGCTCATGGAAGCAAGGGCCCATTGTGACACTGTGGGTCCCCATGGAAGAAAGGGGCCAGTGTAACACATCCAGGCCTGGTGGAACCAAGGGGCCATTGTGACCGTGAGGAACCCAGTAGAACCAAGGGGCCATTTTTAGACTCTGTGACCTCATGGAACCAATGGGCCATTGTGGCATTGCGCAGTCCCATGGAAACAAGGAAACCATTTTGACACTGCAAGGCCTCATAGAAGCAAGGGGCCATTGTGCCACTATGGAGCCAAGGAGACCATTGTTATATCACTGGGCTCATGGAAACAAAGATCTGTGGTGAGCCTACAGGGCCTCATGGAACCAAGGGGCCACTGTGATGCTGCAGGGCCCCAAGGATCCAAGAACATGGAATAGGTCTCAATGGCTGGGCCTCCTGGGGGCTGCCTGACTGGTCCAGCTGGCCTTGGCATGTTATGGGTCACTTCTCATCAGCCCCTGAAACCCTGGAGTTCTGTGTTTTCCTTCCTGTGGGAAAGGAGTACCTTTCTCCTCCAGGGGTTCATGGTTGAAATTGGGATTCCTCCTCGAAATTTGATTATATCCAAAGATTATTCCTCTATGAAACTTGCCAGGACAGACAGCTCTGGCTGGCCTGCGCCTCTTGGGGGCCACCTCTCATCTGCCTTTAAAACACTGGGGGCCTGTGCTTTTCTTACCATGGAAGAAAACATCTTTCAAATCCAGGCATCCACGGCCAAAATTGGGAACCTGCTTCCAAAACTCCTTATATCCAAGGATAGCACCCAGACAAAAGCTGCCAGGACTGTCCAGGTTCCCTTGGCTTTCTGAGCACCTGCTCTCATCTGCCTTTGAAACACTGGGGCTCTGTACTTTCCTTCCTGTGGAAAAGAATTGTACTTCTTGTCCAGATGCCCACAGACAAAAGTGGGGTTTGGCCTCCCAAATTCTGTCTATCCAAGGATTCCTCCTTAACAACCGGTCTTGCTGCCTTGGCCTCCTTGGGGCTGCCTCTAATCAGCCTTTGAAACACTGGGGCTCCACCCTTTCCTTCCTATGGAGAAATGTCATTCCAGTCCAGGAACCCATGACTGAAATGGAACTCCATTCCCAAAACTCCCCAAATATCCAAGGGTTGCTTTCAGACAAAAGCTGCAAGGACAGACAGGTCTAGCTGGCCTTGACCTCTGGTGACTGCTTCTCATCTGCCTTCAAACCCTGGGGCTCCATGGTTTCCTTCCTATAGAAAAGAACTGTCCCTCTTGTCCAGGCGCTCTTGGCCTGAAGCACGTCACCACTCCATAGGGACACAGGAGCTCTGTGCTCAGTGGGGTGGAGACTGAGGACAGCAGAGAAGAGCCCTGGGAGGGATTGAAGGATGGTTTCAGAGATGGTGGATCCTTTTGACATAGTAGAGAAAAGCCAGAGAAAGGAAGAATTAATGCCAAGGGCAGCTGGGGAGGTCCACACTGGACATCAGGAGAAAGAAATTTGCCTCCCAGGTCAGGGCTGTGGCCCCCAGAAGGAGCTTGGAGCAGCCTAAGGCCTTGTGTGGACAGGCAGAGGCAGGTAGGACATCTTGACCATACCTCCTCTTGGAATTTCCATGTGAACACCGCTGGAATCCAGGAGTTGGTAGCTGTGTGTGTGCCTCTCTGTATCTTTTTTGTGTTTCTCTCTCTCTGTGTCTTCTTCTAATTTCCTTCTCTTGCAAATTTTGAGTAACTTAAATTCAACAGGCTTAGAGGTTGTGAAGTTGAATGGGCCAAGGTAATGCTTTGGGAAATGTTTTCTGTTGATTGAATGTGGCATTAAACCATTTGCCAAGCTTCTCTAATTTTCTAAATGCCAGTAAAGGCTCATTGGTTGTTTTGAGGTACTGAAATCTCATCAGTATTTCTCCAGTACATCCAACTCAGAGGACACAAATAATTGTAATTCCTCTTAAATGTTTCATTGAAAGAGTTGTTTGGGGAATGGGAGTCAGGGCTTGTGTGTCCTGCTTGGCCCAGCCCAGGCAGGGCTTTCCCAGCCACATTCCACACTCCATTGCCCAGCTGGAGCCGCTGCTGCCTCTGAGTTGTGCTGCCCCAGCCCCAGGGACGCTCTCCTTGTCTGCCCATTCCCCCACAGTCTCTGGGCAGGGATGGCCTCACTGGGGGCTGCTGACATCCTGAGCAACTTGGAGGCTGCTGCTGAATTTTCCTGCTGGAGAGGCTTGTTCAGCCTTCAGCTCTTCAGTGCAGGAATTCAGTGTCCCAGGGCTCATTAACATTCAGAACATCTTAACAAGCCAAGCCTCTGGGAATAATTTGATTTTAAGTTTTCACATCTTGTGTGGTTAAATTGATGAATTTCAGAAGTGTATTCAAACTGCATAAAATCTATTTAAAAACACAATGAAAAAAGATTTTTTTAGGTCCTGTTTCATTTTGTTTTCCTGTAAATTCATGGATATGTGCAAGCTCCAACTGACACTGAATCCAAGCACCTCCTCATGTAGTTTGAATAGATATGAAAATCAAGACCCTTCATGGCTGACAATCAATCAGACTCTGTCCCTACCCCCACCCCACCATTTCCCCCATCCAAGGCCTGGCACTCAGAGCAGCCTTGTGCAAATCTGAGCTCCCTCCAGCCCAGGCTGCACCTGCAGCTTTCAGCTCCTTGGCTCCAGCCCCCACCCGCTTTCCTTGCAGAAGGAGCTGCCCCAGACACAGAGGGATGTTCATTTCTTGTCAGCCAACAAAGCCAAGGGAAGGCACAGCTCCATCAAAGGAAAAAGTCATTCCTCTGTTGGATATTAAATTCACTTTCCCCAGCAGACAGTCTCAGAGCAATGGAAAACACCTTCTGTGCCCAGCACAGATCCCAAGGTCCCCCCAAACCCTCCCTGCCCCGATTCTGCCCAGATTTGCTCTTTGCACACACGAGTCACAGGCTGAAGTCAGGAGCTCCCTCCATGGCCAGAGGGAGGAAAAGAGAGAAAGGGGATGAAGAGCTCTCCTGTGCAGAGCCAAGGTCCAAGTGCAGCCCCTGCAGTGGGAACCACAACTCATCAGGTTTGTGTCCTTTGGGGTCAGGGACTGGTGACACTCAGAGGCACAGAAAGGTTTCTTGTCAACAAACAGAAGTTGAACATTTGAACAGTTTAATAACCATCACAGCTCTTCCCTCAGCTCTCTGGGATGTCTCGACAGCATCTGACATGTCCACCATTCTCCAGGGATTTCCATACAGGAATAGTTCTAGAGAAGGACATAAGAAATGGTAATTCTCTGATAGATATAAACACAATTAGGATGCTGTCTACTGTGAAATTTATTTGAACTTCAGAAAGATTTGACAACTCCCTGAAGTTCAAAGCATGAAACCAGCCTGCTGAGAGGCACTTGAATGACCAGAGAGCATCTGGATGAGAAAATCTGGGAATGATGGAAAGAACATAGATGCAGCAGTTCTAAATGAAGAGATGTCCTTAGACATGGACATTTCAAGAGGAGAGCTGGAAACACCTGAAGGGAGAGGGTCATTAAATATTAGAGTGAATGTTGGTGGCAAAGGTAAAGGAGAAGATGAGATTTCTTCTCCTGCCATCAGAAGAATCCAGCAGATCCAGGAAATTGCTGTTCCTGCTGGGAAAACTTTGCCAATTCTCCAAAGCACTCAAATGACCCAGATAATAAAGATTTGCTGGTATATTATGAAACTAACAGGCATTAACGCCTGTGCCCCTTTCCAGGCAGACATCAGCTGTGTGCCCATGAACAGGCAGTGCCACTTGTGCCCTGAGGTGCCCAGCTGGGATTGGATATCTCCGAGAGCACCTGAGGGAGAGCAGAGCACCTTGCAAGCTGCAGGTCCCTGACAGCCCCACAGGGCTCCTGTCCCATCAACATCTGCTCTGCTCCAGTGTGAAACAGGGCCCAGCATGGTGCCGGGATCATCAGAGAGCTGAGGTGTGTGCTGGAATTCAATGCCCTCCCCATCCCGCAGCAGCCCTGCATTTCCCTGCTGCAGCCTTGGTCTCCAGCACAGCCATGGAGGCTCTTTGGGCTCTGGGCTGTTGCTGCAGCCCCCAAGGGCAGCTGAGCTCTGCCTTTGGCACAGTCAGGCCTGGCCAGCGCAGGCCATGCTCAGCAATTGCTTGTGTGTGCCTGGCCTTGCTGTCAGCCCCGGCAGCGGCTGCGTGGCCCCTTTGTGGCCCTGTGCTGGCCCAGCCATGGTGGCCCAGCCCCTGGGCAGGCCCAGCCCAGGCCAGGAGCATTGCGGCTGGGAACGGCCCCTGTGCCGTGGTGCCCACAGCAGCCTTGGGGCTCTGTGCCCCATGGCCTCCCTGCTGGGCAGCCTCTGCCAGCTCCTGCAGAGCCCCTGGCACCTGTGGGGCTGCACAGACAGCCCTGCCCCGGGCTCTGCCGGCCTCTGGGCCAGCAGAGAGGCCGGCCAGGGCTGGCCATAGCCGGGAACAGGCCCTGAGCCTCGCAGGAGGATGGAGCTGGGCCACAGCCAAACTCAGCCCAGGCCAAAGCTGGGCTCAGCAGCCAGGGCTGCCAACACATGGGCACAGAGCCTGGCGCTGACAAATGTCCTGGGCTCCCTCCCTGCTCTGTCCGTGCCACCAAGGGCACAGAGCAGCCTCCTCTCTGGGCCACTTGCCTGTTTGCAATGCCTTGCACAGGCGCTGGCCCTGCCCCACAAGGCCTGGCCTGAGTCCTGCCCCTGCCCGCTCAGCCAGGCTGAGATGGACACTGATGGTTTCTGGGCCAGGCTCTCGCAGCCCAGCCCAGCTCCCTGCAAGCTCTGCCAGCTGCCCTGAGCTCTGGGCAGCACCAAGGGCCTCTCTCAGCCCAGCCCAGCCCAGCCGGCTCTGGCCCCACAGCTCTGCTCAGGCCAGGCTGCTCTGGGCACTGCCCCATGGCCTCAGCCCCTGGCAAGGGCACAGCAGCAGCTGCAGCTGCCACAGGACTCAGCCCCAGCCATTGGGGAAGGTGCTGGGCCAAGGCCAAAGGAGGCTCCCTGGCTGCCCTGCTCCCCTCGGGCTGAGGTGCTGAGAGCTCTGCAACCCCTGCTGCCATCCCATCTGCCCAGGGCAGCACAAGAGCCCCGGCCTTGGGGCCCTCAAGAGCTGCTCCTGCTCCAGACCCAGGGCCCATGCCAAAGCTGGGGCAGCCACAAAGCTGTGCCCATTTCTGTTCATTGCTGCTCTGATGGGGATGGATCCTCAGCCACTTGGAGGTTGATGATGAATTTTCCTACTCCAGAGGCCTCTTCTTTCTTGAGATCTTCAGTTTAGGAATTCAGTGAAAAAGGCTCATAAATATTTGTTCTACAACACCCGAAAATGAAAAGCCCCAAGGAGTTATCTAAATGTTCAATTCTACTGTGGTTACCTGAAAAAATTTCAGAAGTGTATTCAAAGTGAATATACAATATTGAGAACAATGCAGAGAAAACTGTTTTGTCCTCTTTTCTTTTCCTGTTTAAAGATAGATATCAGCAATATCCAATTGATATAGACCCCCAGTACTTTCTAATGCAGTCTAAACAGATATGAAAATCATGGCCCTTCATGGCTGACAATCAATAACACATTGTCCCCATCCCCTCCGCACCTTTTCCTTCATCCAACCCCTGGCACTCCTATGGATCTGGAATGGTGTGGCCAGCAGGAGCAGGGCAGGGATTCTTCCCCTGTGCTCAGCACTGCTTGGGCAGCACCTCAAGTGCTGTGTCCAGTTCTGGGCCCCCCAATTTAGGAAGGACATGGAGGGGCTGGAGGGTGTCCAGAGAAGGGCAACAAGGCTGGGGAGGGGTCTGGAGCACAAGTCCTGTGAGGAGCGGCTGAGGGAGCTGGGGTTGTTTATCCTGGAGAAGAGGAGGCTCAGTTGACACAAGGCGGTGTCAGGGCACAGGTTGGACTTGATGATCTCCATGGCCTTTTCCAACCTTGCTGATTCTGGGATTCTCTGAAACCACCCTTGGAGCAGTTGCAGGATGAGCCCTGGGCCTCCTCTTCAGAAGCTCCAGCAGCCCAGGTCCCTCAGCTTCTCCTGCCAGCACCAAAGCCCAACCTGTCAGTTCTGCAGAGCCTCTGCAGCTCCTCCTCATTGCCCAGAACAGGGAGCCCCAGAGGCAGACACAGCAGCCCAGATGGGCCCCCCTGGCCTGGGGTGCCTCTGGCAAGGGAGCAGCACCAGGCACTGCAGGAGCCTGCAGACAATTCCTGCAGCACTTGTAGGATGATCCTGCTGCCCAAGGGACGTTCCCATGGTGCCAAGTCAGGAACTGCAATGGGGAGTGGGGCCAGAGAGGAAAGGGCAAACAGGGATGGGCTGTTTGCAGGGCAGGGAACAGGGATTGGGAAGAGAAAGAAATCTGGGCCAAGGAAGAGTAAAGAAAGCAAAGGTGAAGCCAAGGAAATGCTGAGGGCAGTTTGGGGGTGGCTGCCAGGCAGCCCTGGCTCTGAGCAACAGCGTCTGCAGTGGCACAGGAAACTCCCAGCTGATGGGAACAAACTTTCTGGCTGAGTGCAGAGGCCAGGACAAAGCTGAGTGGTTTCCCTGGTGTCCCCCAGCCCTTGCTGGCCCCAGGGGCTGATGGCATTTGTGCTCCCTCAGGTTCATGTCCCCACAGCAACAGCATGGGGGTGCTGCCCCTGCTGTGTGCAATGCAAACAGGGGCTGCTGAGCCAGTGCTGCTGTGGCTGTGCCTGCAAGGATGGGGCACCTGTGTGAGCTGGGGGAGAGGCCAGGGCTGCAGAGGGGGGATGTTGTTGCCAGCTCTGTCAGGACGCTCTGGGACGCTGCCCTGGGCTGTGCAGCGCCCTGGGGATGGATCAGCCCCTGCTCTGCTGCTCCTTCCCATCTGCCCCAGGGCCCTTGCAGAGCCCCAGCCATGCTGTTTGCCCCCAGCCTGCCCACAGCCAGCCTGGGGCTGCTCACGGGGGTTTCTGTGCTGAGCATTGGCCTGGCCGTGTTCTTGAGAGAGCCTGGGCAAGGAGCCTGGAGCCCCCAGGCCCTGGGCTGAGGCGTCAGCACTGCCCCAGCAGTGCCCATGGCCTGTCCCTGCTGCAGCCCCGGCACTGCCACCCCCAGGGCTGTGCCCGGCCCCGAGAGCACTCAGGCCCTGCAGCAACACCAGGGCCAGCAGGGCAGCGGGGCAGGGCCACGGCAGCATCACTGGCAACACCAAGTGCTGCTGCTGCTGCTGGGCACAGCTGCTGGGCCAGCACTGATCTGCCCCAGCTCTGCACACAACAGACATTGCTGCTGCAGCTCCAGGGAAGGCAACTAAAGGGCATCTCTGCAGAAAACTCTGCTGGGACATCCTTTAGATCCTTTAAAACCACTGAGAGTGCAGCCCCTCATTGAAACAGTCCGTGGTCACAGGGAAGGTGGAGAGAAACAAAATGAGAAATGGCACAAGCAATAACATTTCTTTTGGACAATATGAAAAATGTATAAAAAAAAAAAAGAAAAAAACTCCAAGATGAAACCAACAAGAACTATCAAAGATGACTTTAATTACAAGTAGTTTGCAGGAATTTTCCAGCAGTTTAATGTTCCTGAAAGCATCCAGTCATCAGTGTCCACACTGCAGCCTTGAGCTCCTGGTTCCTCAGGCTGTAGATGAGGGGGTTCAGGGCTGGAGGCACCACCGAGTACAGAACTGATAGTGACAGATCCAGGGATGGGGAGGACGTAGAGGCGGGCTTCAGATGAGCAAAATAACAGTGCTGATGAACAGGGTAACCACAGCCAGGTGAGGGAGGCAGGTGGAAAAGGCTTTGTGCCGTCCCTGCTCAGAGGGGATCCTCAGCACAACCCTGAAGATCTGCACATAGGAGAAAACAATGAACACAAAGCAACCAAAAGTTAAACACACACTAACAGCAATGAGACCAAATTCCGTGAGGCTGGAGTGCGAACAAGAGAGCTTGAGGATCTGTGGGATTTCACAGAAGAACTGGCCCAGGGCATTACCACGGCACAGGGGCAGGGAAAATGTATTGGCCGTGTGTGCGAGAGCATCGAGAAAGGCACTGGCCCAGGCAGCTGCTGCCATGTGGGCACAAGCTCTGCTGCCCAGGAGGGTCCCGTAGTGCAGGGGTTTGCAGATGGACACGTAGCGGTCGTAACACATGATGGTCAGGAGAGAAACCTCTGCTCCAATGAAGAACAGAAAGAAAAAGTGCTGAGCAGCACATCCTGTGTAGGAGATGTCCCTGGTGTCCCAGAGGGAATTGTGCATGGCTTTGGGGACAGTGGTGCAGATGGAGCCCAGGTCAGCGAGGGCCAGGTTGAGCAGGAAGAAGAACATGGGCGTGTGCAGGTGGTGGCCGCAGGCTACGGCGCTGATGATGAGGCCGTTGCCCAGGAGGGCAGCCAGGGAGATGCCCAGCAAGAGGCAGAAGTGCAGGAGCTGCAGCTGCCGCGTGTCTGCCAATGCCAGCAGGAGGAAGTGCCTGATGGAGCTGCTGTTGGACATTTGCTGGTGCTACACATGGGGACCTGTTACTAGAGAAAGGACAGTGAAGAGTTGGAGGAGACACCTGTAACCAAAATCAAAGCCATTACCAATATACCCTCCTCTGTATCACACACGGATATGCTTTTTTTTTAAGAGTTTTGGTGTTTTCTTTTTAAGCTCCCCACATGTCTCTCCTGTTATTTTGGGATATCAGAAACTGTCAGCATTTCTGCTGCCCTCTGGTGTAATAGAGTAAGTTCCCTGAGGCAAGATCTGCCTTGAGTGAAGACTGGGGGCAGATGATCAGTCATTTCATTCTGTTTGGAATTTCTCTGGGCTTTGACTTTCCTCAAATGGAGAATTTTCACACTCCCATGTTTCTTTTACAAACCCCCAGGTACTGCTGAGAGCAGATGGATCCCCCACAGCCCAGCTCCACATTTGTAGCCAAGGACTCCCGTTCCTCATTTCACCAACCCAGCAGCATTTTCAGTATCAGAGTATCTCTGCCTTTCCCCATCAATCTTATAACTCAGAGATGCTCTAGGACAGGTTTGCACCCTGGATTGAAGCTCCCAGCTTGGACTGAAATCTCAGGGAGACTTCCAAGTGTCCTTATGCTGGCATTGGATTGAGGGAGATGCAGCTCCTTCCCTGGCTGCACTGACAGCATTGCCCAGAGCCAGGCACTGGGGAAAGCGTCACCCTGAGCCAGCTGTGCCCCTGCCAGAGCCCCCAGGGCCGGGCAGCTGCTCCCAGCCCTGTGCTCTGCAGAGGGAACTGGGCCCGGGGCTGCAGAGCTGCCCCACGGCTCTGCTGCAGCTCTGCCTGCACAGGAGGGGCTGCACGCCTTGGAGCCCCGGCCCTGAGGGCAGAGGCTGGGCTGGGGCACAGGAGGGAGGGGGCTTGTTCAGAGGGAGAGGCTGCACTGGAGTGGATCCTGTGGGCACCTCTAAACTCTCCCTGCCACAGCATTGCTGGGTTTTGTTTTCTCTCATTGCCTGATCTTCTCTCTGCTTCCTGCAGATTTTCCTCCTGCAGGTGTTTCCCTGTGCCTGATCTCTCTGTGCCAGCACTCACAGACCCCAAATCTCTGTGCACTCTCCTTGTCCTGACAGAACCCTGCCTGTTTGCAGGGCACTGGCTGGGGGCAGGTTCTGTTTGCAGCTTGGAGAAAGGACAGCTCAGCCTGAGCCTGATGGGTCCAGCAAAGGTGATGCTGCTGCTGTCCATGGGCAGAGTGGCTGAAAGCAAATTAGGGATCTCCTGTGCACCTATTGATCACTAAAAGTAACAGTTTGGATATCTCAAGCTCTTGTCAGCATTCATAATTAACAATTATTAATCAACATTTAATATTTATCCCCCCTCCCTGCCATGCTGTATTAGTAGGAAATTGAATACAAAGTCTTAGGATTATCCTATTTTCTTTTAAAATCCTTGTCTTGGAAATATTGTATGACTGACCACAACCCCTCAGCATGTCAGAGCTTCATGAGCATTTCACCTCCCCTGCACCAGAAATACCCAGAGTTGTACTCACAGGCTCTGGAGGCATTGGGATGTTCCAGCTTTAGGAGATGGCTGCAGGAGCTGCAGCTGCATTGTCCTGCAGCCAGAGGTTCCTGTGCCAAGGGCTGGCAGGGTTTCTGCCCAGGCACTTCTCAGCCCCTTCCCAGCCCTGACTGATTGAAGCTCTCTGTGCCTCTGTGCTGTGCCCGGGCTGGCTGCAGGCAGTGCCCCAGCCCTGCTGGGCTGGCAAAAGAGCTGCTCAGCAAGAGAAATGTGCTTTTGAAGCTCTTCTTGCTTACCAGGAGCTGCCTCTGTGCCAGGAGCCCAGCCCAGCTCAGCAGCACAGACACAGCACAAGGACTTGAATGAGCCTCTGGGGCTTTGTGCTCAGGCCCTGAACATCCGTCCCTGAGAGGGAGCTGAAGAAACCTCTCCAGAACTCCAAGGCAGAATCCAACTCCAAAGTTTCTTGGACTTGTAATGGGTCCCAGGGAGGGACACAACTGAGGAAGTGTCCCCAGGCCCCAGGCAGAGCAGAGAACTGCAGGCAGTGCTGACAGGTGGGGACAAGGAGAAGCCAAGTCTTGGTGTCCTGGGGCACAGCAGGGTCTGTGCCAGCAAGGGCTGGGAGGAGACACCTTGTCCTGAGGCCCTGGGGCCTCCTGGCACAGCCCCAGCCAGGCTGGGCACTGTCAGCCCCTTGTCCTGCCCTCAGCATCCCCCCTAGCCGACATGCCAGTGGCCTCAAGGATCTGCTGGAAGGAGTCCCTGGGGAGCCTTGCTCAGCAATGGCCCTGGGGGCTCCTGAATGCTCCCTGCAGGGACTGCAGGTTCTTCAAAGGACTTTGGGTTTGGCTTTTGCCTTGGAGTCTCTGAGAGCTTTGTGCAATCATGGCCTCCAATTATCTGCTGTAATTAGTCCCTGGTGAGGCTTTGTCAGTAACAACACTCAGTGGGACTCATTAATACTTCAGGGTACTTCAGTTATTTGAAGGTACTTGGTGTTTCCCTTTTGGTCCAGACTCTATGAGAGGTTTGTGCAAACATGGCCCCAATTATCTGTTTTAACGAGTCCCTTGAGAGCTCTGTACTGACACTCAGTGGGGCTCATTAATGCCTTGAGATACTCAAGGATTTTAAGGTACGTTATGGATTTTAAAAAAACTTTTATGTACTTTTAAGTATTCTCCTTTCCACACTAAGTTCCTGCGAGGTTTTTGTGCCATCCTGACCTCCAATTCTCTCCTCCAAAGAGTCATGAGGAGCCTGTGTTGGGTGTCTTCCCCCTTTCTTTTTTACAACAAAGATGGAACTGGAAGAATTTTCTAAGACTTTCTAAAAGCATCCGAACAAACATAGGGCAAATAACAATACACCAACAACCACTAAGAGAATTAATAGTCCTGTTTTAGCTAGACATCATCCAACCTGTTAGTCCCTTGGATTGGAAGAGTTTATTGAACCAGTCTTTATTTTCCACTTGAAGCTTTTTGAACCCTTCCTACAGTACCTGAATGCTCTTGTGGATTGACTCGCTGTGGCTGGAGAGGTTCATGCAACACATGCCCTCAGAGTCTACACAGCCATGCCCATGTGCCCAGAGTAAAAACTCTATCGCTGTTCTGCAAGGTGGCATGTCTGATGGTCTCTATGTCTGAGAGCAGCCCACTCAGTGTGAGGGAGGTAGCATTGGTTTGCTTACTGGACAGGCACCCAAGATGGTCTAATTGTCCTAAAGCTTTAGCTGCAGCCATCCAAGGTAGTCCAAATTGGGGGTGCTACCATCCAGTATCTGGATTAAAGCTTGCAAAGCCATCTCTTTGATATCACCCAATACTTCTCTGGGGATACCTGCTGCTTGATCATCTGATAGGCTGTGTTGTCCTTCTCCAGCTAGATGGTTGATTGTCAATTCCGCCCTTGCCTCATTATTAGCATAGTCTGCTATTAATTGATTTAGTAAACACTTCCATCCCCCTTCCCACAGGGTGTATTCTGTAGGTGACAACAACATGGTCATAATATATTTTAAATCATAGAGGGTTAAGACATGTGCTGTAAACATGGCCCTCATTAGGCCATTAAAACAAGGTAAGTCCTTCCTATGGTTTTTAGCTGCCCTACACAGATCCTTGATTTCCCTGTAAACCAATGGCTGATACCTGGGATTCTGCCCCCTTCCTTCAGAACATACCAGGGCAACGAGGAGTTTCGAGGCTGTTTGCCAGTCTCCTTCCTTAACTGGAGGCATGGCCCAGGGTGGAGAGGATGATTGACAGTGGGGCATGACCCACAGTGTGGGGGTGGAGTCTGGAGGTTCATTCAGGGTGGAAGAGAAGGTTGTGGTAGCAGGAAGTGGAGGAGCCAAGATGGAGGGAGGATGGTTGGGCTCCCGAGCCACATTCAGGGTCCTTCCATCTTGAGTCTCCAGGGCATGATCCTCCAAGACAGTGTGGCCATTGCCAGCTGGGACCATCGTGGAAAGTCTGAAAAAGGCAGATTTGAGGGGAGGTCTCAGGTTAGGAGTGACCAACTGATTGAGTTTTCAACACACTGCTTGCTGGTCAAGGGTGGTGTGGGAGATGGGGAGCATTTGGAATGCAATGGAGTCCCTTTTGATTGAAAGGTTGTACAATTTAACTCCCACTTAGTCCCAAAATTCAGTGGTATGGATTTCATCCGCAGAGGCATCTGGAAAATTTTTAATGATCCACCTCATGATTGATTTTAATTCGTTCTTTGAAAATATTTTGTCATGATCAGTGAGAATTAACTTAAGCATCCATATATGCTTCTTTCTACTTTGGACATCTGGCTGCAATTTTTCTCTTTCTCTGCCTTATGTGGAAGAGCCACCAGAACAGCCAAAATCAATTATGGGATGTAGATGTATATTGTAAAACACAGTGGCAAAATGGGCAATAATTGTCCTGCATTTCCCCAAACCCACCTGCAATCCTACGCAGGTGAAACTGTCATTTTCCCTGTGGATCCTGGCCAAGGTCCCTCAAAGCAATGATGAATCTGCCAGCCCAGCACAATCCACAATCCCAGGGAACGCTGGCCTGTCCTTCAGCTAACCCCAGCTGACATGACTGAATGTCAGGGTCCCTGTTCGGCCGCCAAATGTCGCAATGAGTGTCGCTGTGACAAACTTTACTGGTTCCCCAACTTCAGGGCAAGGGTGGTGAAAATGAAAAGGAGCAGATGCTCCGGAAGATTAAACAGGAAAGCCTTATAAATATGATTTCCTGACAAAGATTTTGAGAATATGAAAACTACAAGTGAGATTGAAATGAAAGCAACCTTTGAGATACCAAGCCTTAGTTACTGAACAACTGGAAAACAATGGTATGGCTGGCTGAAGGTAATCCTCTTTTGATGAAACAATACCCTCTGCTTGTAGAAAGGTCCAAGGGTCAGAGAAGACCCCACTCACTTGGCAGAAGGGGCCCAAAGAGGAGATTTTAGGGTTAAAATGTAACACAGTATGGTAATGTAAGTATCCTTATAGACTGTATGTAAATGCTATAAAATTTGCATCTTGTACTAGATTGGTTAGTGAAAATTAGAATATGCAGCACAGAAGATGTATTGCAACGGGAACTCCTCTTCCAGTCATCTATTTTGGGCACCTCTTTTGAGCTCCTCTTTCGGGCCTGCTCTGAGCTGCGGCTGGCAGCTCCAAACAAGGGCCCTGCACCCACACCCTTTGCAATAAACCACAAGTTCCAAGACCTGGCTTCAGAGATCTCTCGTCTCTGTCCATCCCAACCGTCCCACCCCGTGACACTCCTACAAGCAGGATCAATGGAGTTGCCCAAAAAGAACATTAGTAACGGGGTGAAAAACAATAAACATGGAGAAGTTGAGCACAGTACGAGGGGTGGGATTCAAAGACCTGAGATAAAGGCAAAGCAACAATATATACACTTGAGGGTAGAAAACTCTGGAACAATAACCCTATAGGGGAAACAACCAATAGGGGAGGAGAACTTGGACAACTTATCATAACAACACTAAAAGCTTATGGGGGAACTCTTAAGCTTACCCAAAGTTAAACAAATGATTCCCAGGGCTTGAAACTCACGCCCATTTCTTCCAGGGTTAAATCTGTCTGACTCTGAGCTACAGTGGGGCTAACTCCCAAACCGCTGCTTTGTTCTGGCCCCTTGGGACCATGCAGCCCAACAGAACCACAATGACATCCTTAGTTCCACGAGGCTCCACAGTGTCACAATGGTCCCTTGGATCCATGGTGCTCTGCAGGGCCACAATGGCCCCTTCATTTCACAAGGCTCCCAATGTCACATTGGTCTCCATAGGAAGGAAGCCAAAAAGTCCCAGTGTTTCAGGAGCTGATGAATGGCAACCACCAGAGGCCAAGGCAAGCCTGACCTGTCTGTCCTGGCAGGTTTGCTTGGAGCAACCCTTTGATATTTGAAATTATGAATGCAGAGTCCTAATTTAAAACATCTGTGCATGCAGAAGAGGGAGGTTGGGTTTTTTTTTCATAAAAAGAAAATCACAGAGCCTTTTTCAGTGTTTGGAAAACAGGTGAGTGCTGCCCCTCAGGAGTCAAAGACCAGCCAGACTTGTCTGACCTGGCAACTTTTGCCTGGGAGCATTCTTTAACACACAAAAATTTGAAGGTGGAATCCAAATTTTGGCCATAGATGCCTGGAAAAAATGGACAGTTCTTTTCCATAAAAAAAAAAGCCCAGAGCCCCAGTGTTTCCGGGGCAGATGGGGGTGGCCTTCCACATTCCAAGGTCAGCCAGACCTGTCAGGTGACCCCTGGGAGGCCAAGGCAGCCACACCTATTTTGTGTTCCCTTGGTTCCACAGGGCCCTGCAGTGTCACAATGGTTCTCTTGCTTCCATGATGCCCTCAGGTGTCATAACGGCCCCTTGATTACACAAGGCCTTGAGGATCTTAATGGTCTTCATGGTTCCACAAGGCCCCTCAGTGTCATAATGATCTATTGGTTCCATGAAGCCTCGCTGTGTCCAATGACCCCTGGGTTCCATGGGCTCTAGTGGTTCCACAATGATCCACTTGGTTCCACAACTTCCCATAGTGTCACAATGGCCCATTCCCTCTGTGAGGCCCTGGAGAGTCACAATGGCCCTTTGGTTCCATGGAGTCCCACAGTGTCACAATGGTCTCCATGATTCCAGGGGGCCTTGCAATGACACAATGGTCTCCATGGATCCATGGTGTCCTGCAGGATCACAACGGCCCTTTGGCTCCACAAGGCCATGAAATGCAGCAATGGCCTCTTGGTTTCAAAAAGCCCTACTGCTTCACACTGGCCCCTTGGGACCATGTGGCCCAACAGAGCCACAAAGATGTTCTTGGTTCCATGAGGCCCCACAGTGTCACAGTGGCCCCTTGGATCCATGGTACCCTGCAGGGTCACAATGATCCCCTTGGTTCCACAAGTTCCTACAGTGTAACAGGTTCCACAAGGGCCTGCAGTGTCACCATGGCCCATTGGTCCCACAATGCTCTGCAGTGTCACAATGGTCTCCATAGGAAGGAAACAAGTGAGCCCCAGTGGTGCAGGGGCAGATGAGAAGCGGTCACCAGAGGCAAGGCTAGCCAGACTTGACTGTTTGGGCAGATTTTGTCTGGGAGTAACCCTTGGATACAGAGAATTTTAGACGCAGAATCCCAGTTTTGGTCATGGGTGCCTAGACAAGAAAGACACTTCTTTCCCATAGGAAAGAAAGCATGGACACCCTGTGCTTAACAGTCAGATGGGAAGTGGCCTTTGACATGTCAAATTCAGTGGGACCTATTCAGACAGTCCCCAGGAGGCCAAACCAGGCAGACCTGTTCCATGTTCCATTGACTTCATGGGTCCCCACACTGTCACAATGGTCTCCTTGATTCCATGAGGTCTGGCAATGTCACAGTGGCTTCTTGGTTTCATGAGCCCCAACAGAGTCACAAGGGTCCATTGGCCCCATGCAGCCCTGCTGTGAAACAATGGCTCCTTGTTTCTATTTTAAATCAATCTCAATCAAACCTCAGTTTGATCATTGATCCTTGCTTCCATAGGACCCACGATTTGCACAATGGTCTCCTTGATTCCATGGTTCCTGGATTCCACAGTCTCACCATCGTTTCCTTGGATCTCCATTGTCACAACTGACCCATGGTTCCATGAGGTTCCGTAGTGTCACCGTGGTCGCTGTCAGAGGCTGGATGAGATCGATGTCGCGAGACACCTTGGGATGCTCGGAATGCCCGTGTGGGGCCAGGGCCGGGTCAGGCCTTGGTTTGTGTTGGGACAGAGCCCCGCCCCCAGCCCTGGCCTGGCAGAGCTGTCAATCACACAGCAGGCAGGGGGTGATGTTAACCCAGCTCTGATTGTCCCAGCTGTTAAGCAATCAATCAATCAATCAATCAATCACACACCAGCAGCTGGTGCTACCCTGGCTCTGATTGGACAAGCAACTGGCAGTCCCACCCCAGGGGTGGGCCCATGAAGGCCCAGGGGGTTAAAAGCCGGAGCATGAGGCCAGCCCAGGGTCTGGATCCTGCTTTCTCCTGGGGTTCCTCTGTTGGCAATGCTGGAACCTGAGCAGTTGGTCCCTCTGTGTGTGTCTTTCTATGTATCTTCTGTCTTTCTGTTGTTCTCTATTTCTTCTCCTTCTAATCCTACTTACCTGGAACATTTTTGGGTAACTTCACATGTTAAGGGTTAAAGGTTTTAAGGTTAAATGTGTGGGAATCCAAGGCACAGGGAAGATTCTTCTGTCTGCTCTGAGGGGTCCTGACCCACACAGAAACACTGCCTTTAACCTTCCCCCATGAAGAGGACTTCCAGGACTTTGAGATAGATTAGAATTTACCCAAGTGTAAAATAGATTAGAGGGTAGTATGCTATGTCCCTTGGGTGAAAAATTTAGGTTTTGGGATTTCTAGTATGGTGTAGATAGGAAGCAACATGGAGGAATTAGGGTGTAGTCCCTGTCTTCTTCATCTGCTCCATTTTCTGCAGTGTTGGTGGCACAGGGTCATTGGTCAAGGAAAGCACAGAGCAGAGGTTATGTGGACAGTCAAGGGAAGAGTTATTAGTAGATAAGAAGAAACAGTGTATGTTTAAGAGTTAATTGGATCAGACAACTTTAAAAGACCTTGAAACCATACATTTTGGGGCCATTTTGTGGTGCTTTTCCAGTGCGCTCAGCCTGGTGTGCACAGCAATGCAAAACTTTAGACAAGATAACAATAAACAAGAAGCTGAGGACCAAAAAGTCCTGTGCATCTCCTTTTACCTGGCACAGAACTGCTACAGGAGGTTTTCCCCCATCCACGGAGCCCCAGAAGGGCCCAACAGAAAACAAACATCAATAACTGGTGTCCCGACAATGTTTGAAATAAGTTGCCTTTTTTCCATAAAGTTGTTTACTGAAGGGTGTTGTCTTAAATAGCCACTCATGTAAAATGAGTTGATTAAATGACCAAGGAGGTCCACCAGTAGCGAACCAAGATATAAAAGAAGAGGCTTGAATAAAAGGGTGGCTTTTAGCCTTTAGCCTTCTGATCTGAGTCTGTGTCATCTCTGATTGAACAGGGACATTTGGGGATCTGCGGGGACTATTGGGGATCCTTTCTGCACCTCATGACCCAACAGGAGCTTCTCTAATAAACTTTGCCTGAAGCTCCCACTGTGCCCATGACAGGAACCCCTGTGAGTGTCTGGCACATCCCGGCTCTTTGGCAGCCTGGGCACTCCTGGGATGTCACCGTAGAGCCCCCGTGAGTGCCTGTGACAGATCGGTGCCTTTGCAGCCCAAGGTGCCCTGGGATGTCACCATGGAATGGCTGTGACTGCCTCTGACCACACGGCTCTTTGCCATCCCCAGAAAGCCCTGGGAGGTCTCCATGGAGCCCCTGTCTGTGCCTGTGACATTCCAGCTCTGGAACAGCCTGGAGACTCTTGGAATGTCTCCATGGAACCCCTGTGAGGGCCTGTGACAAAACTGATCCTTAGCAGGCAACCATCACGAGGACCCTGTTGCTATGGTCAGTTTCCATGGCAACCATTTCCAGGCCCTTGTTGCTATGGGCAGTTTCCATGGAAACCATCACCAGCCCCCTGTTGCTATGGTCAGTTTCCATGGCAACCATCACCAGCCCCTGTTGCTATGGTCAGTCCCTCGGCAGCTCCACAGAGACCCCATGCCAGGGGTGGTTGCCATGGACACCAGCTCAGGCCTGCAGCCAGAGCCCGTTGCCATGGCAACCATTGGCAGCCCCATCCCCAGACTCATGGGATCCCAGAAGCACAGAATGGGCTGAGCTGGGAGGGACCCATCAGGATCCTCCAGTCCAACTGCTGGCCCTGCACAGGACACCCCAACAATGCCAGCCTGGGCCTGGCAGCGCTGTCCAAACGCTGCTGCAGCTCAGAGAGCCCTGGAGCTGGGAGCCTTCCCTGGGGAGCCTGGGCAGGGCCCCAGCAGCCTCTGGGCAAAAACCTTTTCCTGACATCCAAGCTGAGCCTGCCCCGACTCAGCTGCAGCCCTTCCCTCCACCCCTGTCCCTGGGCACCAGAGGGAAGAGGTTCCCACAGCCCCAGCCAGGGACCCGCTCCCAAGGCTGTTGCCATGGCCACCAGGGCTGGCACCAGCTGGGATGCTCGGTTTCCACGGGCTGGGCTTCAGGAATGGGATTCCTCAATTTCCTGCTCTTCCTTAAACCGCGCTGCCCTCGCTGCCCTCCTGCCTCCCATGGAAAGCACAAAAGGCAAAGATCCTGGGCTGGGATAAGAACAATTTATTGGGAACAGCAACAAGATAAAGAACAAACAGGAAAAAGAAACCATACTGTTAACAGAAGGGATAAGAAAAATGGAAAACAACAACATCAATTACTGTCTCTTCCTGGCCACAATTTCCTCCTGCCTGGAAAGGACACCCATCTCCTCGCAAAGAGAGAGAGTCCCTTTCCTGCCCCTGGCAATGACCTGAGGTGGGAGTGAATGTAATGTCATGGCCATGGCCAGACCCTCATGTTTTTCAATGCCACATCATTGTCCCTTGGAGGGGCAGAAAAAAGGGACTGATGTCTTCCCCACATGGATCACAGGGAACATGGATCACCAGTGCTCTTCCTAATGTGGGTTCTCCTGTGGGGGATGAAACTGGAGCGATGCATGAAGCTGTCCCTGCAGTCGGGGCATTTGCAGGGCTTCCCTTACTGGTGGATCCATTGGTGTCTGGTGAAGTGAGACCTGTGGGTGAAGCTCTTCCCACACAGGGGACACTCGTAGGGCCTCTTCCCGCTGTGGATGCACAGGTGGGTGATGAGAGTGGAGTTGTGCTTGAAGCCCTTCCCACAGTCGGGGCAGAAGAATGGCCTCTCATCCGTGTGAGTCTGCTGGTGCTTGAGGAGATCAGAGCTGGTGAGAAACCTCTTCTGACATTCAGGACACTCGTAGGGCCTCTCTCCGGTGTGGATGCGCACGTGGATGATGAGGGCCGATCTGTAGCTGAAGCCCTTCCCACACTCCCCACACTTTTAGGGCCATTCCCCAGTGTGGATCATCTGGTGACTGATCAGGTGGTGGCTCTGCCTGAAGCTCTTCCCACACTCTGAGCACTTGTGGGGCTTCTCCCCATCATGAAGCTGCTCCTGGGCCATCAGCACTGAGGTCTGGCTTAAGCTCTGTCCACCTTCTTGGCTCAGGGTGGGTCTTTCATCCTCAGGGCATCCTGGGCTGGGTTTGCAACCCCTCCTCCTGTGGGATCTCTTGGGATTTTCCTCCCCGTTGGAATTCTGCACTGTGGTGTCATTCAAAAGGGCCTCTTCCACGAAGTTCTTCCATGGAGATTTGTCCTCCCTGGTCTCCATCCTCAGCTCCTTGTCTGGGGGAGGAAGGACAAGGAGAGGATGGGATTTGCCTCCGTGCCAGAGGGAAGGGGAAGGAGATCCCCCCAGTGCATCCCCAGCAGGACGGGGTTGCCACCAGGGTTGTCCTGCAGCCAGGGGCCATGTTGGGCTGGGAGACGGAGCAGGAGAGAGGGGGAAAGGGGCACTGACTTCCTCCTCACCTGCCTGGGTGTCCTGGGGCATCTTCCTCTTCCTTGCAGCCTGCTCCTCCATCTGGTAAAGGTTTGAGGATGGGAAATCCTGTTCCGGGATCAAAACAAGGGGTGAGTACATTGAGTTTTGTACTGGTTTGAAGGAAAACCTGGGGGAGAGTCTAAGTCAGAATTACAATATATTAAGAAAATGAATATCAAGGCAATGATACAGAAACACTGCCTTAAACTGACAGAGTCAGGATATAACCGGACACCCTGTTGGTCAGAGTGGTTGCAGCAGTCCCATTAAATGGTGGCTGCAGTCCTGTTGGAGTGACGAACGTGATTCTGTCAGAGCAGTGATCCTGTAGAAGGGTCTGGTCTTCCTCTGAAGGTCTAGGGGTAGTTCTGGAGCTCTTGTCCTCTGGGAATCCAGTAGGCAAGCTGCTCCTGGTGTTGCAAGGCTCAGCTTATATCCAGGTAGGAATGCTTGGATCCTCCCCCTGGGCAGAGCATCCCACAATGGGATGATGGAATTTGATCAGTCCTGCAGTGACACTCAATGCCCCATTCACAGAAGATATCTCCCCTGGAGGGTGTTATCAGGGCTGAATCATGCAAGTGATAAAGAACACTGCCCCACCTGTTTGTAGCAGTTGATGAAGATGGGGATTGCAAACATGCATTTGGTTACATCTTGCATTGCAACCTGAAACAGTGGGGTAATCCCTGCTCAGGGGGTGAACACCACCCCCCTTACCCAAACTGGCTCAGGTGTAAAACCCCCACCCTGGGAAGGCCACACACACAGGGGACAATGTCACACTTGCCCTGCCCCAGGGGAGGTCTCTGTCCCTGTCACTCCCTTGCTCTCCCCCTTTTCTCTTTCTTTCCATCTCTCTCTCTACCTCACATTTACTCTTCAATTAAAATTCACTTTGGATTTAGTCTTGTTAGCACCTTAATTAGTGTAGAGGAATCTCTCTAACAATTTTCTTACCCAGATTGCGACATTATTTTGGCACTGTGAGTTCAGGGCACTGTTCTTTGACCCCAAGTGTCTTTGACAACAGGATGGTTCCCTCCTCTGAGCAGGTTGTGGTTCTCTCTGGAGGACCTCTTGGAAAATTGAACACAGCTTCCTCTGAGCGACTCATGGGAAAACTGGTGAAAAAAATGGCTGTTGTGTGTGGCCAGTGAGAAAGAAAATATTTTGTAATTCTTTCCTTTAAAAGTTTTTTAAAATCACTGGAGTAAAGGGAGCAAATGTTACCAGCAAGACTGACAAGGTTGATTCCCTCCAAGGTGAAGAACACAGGGCTGCTAAAAGTCCCACAGGAAGCCCAGCTCAAGTAGCTAAATTCCCAAAAAACTCCTGAATGCCCAGGCTTGGGTTCTTCGCCAAATGTAAGAACCATTATTCTCTTCATCCCTGTCACCTTTGTGACAGCTACACAGAGCTTTCCCTTCCTTTTAATAATCTGTATTGGGCCAAATTTGTACTTTTCTTTTATCAGAAACCTGCCAGCAGCTGAGCTGGAGCTGTGCAGGAACCAGTGGAACTTGGAATTGCCACAAAATTGCTTGTACTGTCAGATTATTCATGTTTGGGATTTGTTTGTGTTTGCATCACATGTGACTTGTGGGAAAATCAAATATTCATCAAAGTGATTTATGCAGAGTCAAGTTTGATTTCTGACAAGTTTATTTTCCCCTGTTTCCAGATGATGCTCAAGGGGTCTCTGTCCCTCTCACCCTGGGGGATGCTCGGGGGTCTCTGTCCCCTCACCCTGGGGGATGCTCAGGGGGTCTCCATCCCTCTGGCCTCAGGCAATGCCTGTGCAGGGCTGGGCACCAGGGGCTCTGTGTCCCTCTCACCGCTGAGGCTGCTCGGCCCTGGGGGGGCTCTCCGACCTTCTCACTCCTGGGGAGGCCGGGGGGGTCTCTGTCCCTCTCAGCCCTGCTGTGACCCCACCCAAACATCATCGGGCTCAGAGGGACAGAGACACCCCCAAAGCCCCAGAAGGGCTGAGCCTGGGATTTGGTTTGGGGCTGAGGATTGAGGAAGGGGCTGGAATTGGGGCTGGGCTGGGAGTTGGGGCTGAGATTTGGATAAGAGCTGGGATTGGGGTTAAGGCTAGACATGGGATTGGCTTTAGGGCTTGGGTTGGGACTGGATCTGGGGCTTGATGAGTTTGGGACTGGGATGGGATTAAATACAGAACTGTGAGTGGGTCTAAATATGGAGTGAGATTGAGACCAGGATCAGGGTCAGGTTTGGGACTGAGCTCACCCAGAGCGGGACAGGGGGGATGACACTGCAGGATGGTTTTGGGAAAATCCTGGTTTGGGGAAAAACAAGGTGTGAATGCCTTGGGTTGGGGATTACTCCCACCAAAGTCCATCTCTAGAAGACACCTGATGTCCAAAAATCAAAAGTGAATTTAAAAAAGCCACCAGGAGTGTCCCATTTCTAGTCTCATCCATCTGGGGTTCTGGTGGTCCCCCATCTCAGGGCTGCTGGGGATCCAATGGGTCCGGGTGATCCCCGCTCTCCAGGGTCCTGCTTAGGGATTCTGGGAGGTTTTGGAGTCCCAGGTTCCCCCTCTCCAGCCTCCCCTCAATCCAGCCACTTGGGGTTCCCCCTTCTTTCCACCACCTTGTCTTGTTTTAGAGCAAATTTGGTTGAAAACTTCTAAGAGGAGTTTCCTCTAGAATGCAGATTCAGCAGCCCCACCCTCAGCTGACTAAGGAAGATATTTCCTTGGAGAAAAGTGGAAAAAAAAACTTTATTTAACAGGCAAAGCATTCACCAGCACAAAAAAAAAAAAAAAAAAAAAAACAAACAAACCAGTATTAAGCAATAAAACATCAAGCCACTCAAAAAGAGATTACAAACTCAAAATGTTCCCCTGTGGGCTGTAGCTCAGCTCACTCTGTCTGTTATCAGTCTCTTATCAGTCCCTCTCCTGCTGTAAATGACCCTGCCCAGGCTCAGCCAGGTGGGCCACAGGTGGGAGGTGCCGGTGGTGTTCTGGATGTTCAGTGCAGAGCAGGTTTAACCAGCTCCAAAGAAAAAGAAAAAGCACAGTCCAGGGAACTTCTCTGCCTCAGAGAGCTAAAAACTAACTAAAAGCAAAGGAGAGCTCTGTCCCGCCCTCTGTCCATCCAGGAGGCAGAATGTGGAGGAGTGAGTGCAGTTTCTGAAAACAAACTGCAGCTTCTTCTTCCTCCCCTTCGCTCTCAGAACCAGCCTTAAAGGTGCAGAACTCATTTCTGGGCTAAACGGACCGATGGGGTACGAGCATCATGAAGTCACCCCAGGACACGCCCCTGTCAGGGTCAGGGGGTCCCGTCCCCGCCTCATCTCCGGGCTGCCGGGGGTCCCCCAGCTCCGGTATCGCCCCTTCCCCTCTCCCCGCCCCGGGGCTCCCCCGTTCCACAGCCCCGGCTCTCACGGGGATTCCCAAAACCAATGTCCCGCCCCGTCGGTACCCGGGCCATCCCCACGTGGAGCCCCCGGGACCCTCCCGAGGGGCGATCGCGGCTCCTCTCCCCCCGAGAAAGCTCCTTTTGGGGAGCCCGGAGATATCCGGGGCTCGAGTCCGGGATCTGCCGGCTCCGAACACTCTCCAAAAAATCCTCTGGGAGACCCCTGCCTGGAGTTATTTGGGAATTTAGCTACTTGAGCTGGGCTTCTTGTAAAACATTTAGCAGCCTTGTGTCCCTCACTGTGGGGTGAATGAACCTTGTCAGTCTTGTTGGTAATATTTACTCCCTTTCCTCCAGCGATTTTAACAAACTTTTAGAGGAAGGACAACAAAATATTTCCTTTACACTGGCCACTCACAACAGCCATTTTCCTCATCACTTCTCCCATAGGTCGCTCAGAGAAAGATGCATCCAAGTTTCCAGAGTTCTTCCAGAGAGAACCACAACCTCCTCAGAGGAGGGAACCATGCTGTTGTCAAAGGAACTTGGGGTCAGACAACAGTGCCTAAACTCACTGTACAAAATAATGTTGCAATCTGGTTAAGAAAATTGTTAGAGAGATTCCTCTGCCCCAATTAAGGTGCTAATGAGACCAAAACCAATGTGGATTTTATTGAACAGTAAATGTGAGGTAGAGAGAGAGATGGAAAGAAAGAGAAAAGGAGGGAGAGCAAGGGAGTGACAGGGACAGAGACCTCCCCTGGGGCAGGGCAAGTGTGACATTGTCCCCGGTGTGTGGCCTTCCCGGGGTGGGGGTTTTACACCTGAGCCAGTTTGGGGAAGGGGGGTGGTGTTCACCCCCTGAGCAGGGATTACCCCACTGTTTCAGGCTGCAATGCAAGATGTAACCAAATGCATGTTTGCAATCCCCATCTTCATCAACTGCTATAAACAGGTGGGGCAGTGTTCTTTATCTCTTGCATGACTCAGCCCTGATAACGCCCTCCAGGGGAGATACCTTCTGGGAATGGGCCATTGAGTGTCCCTGCAGGACTGATCAAATTCCATCATCCCATTGTGGGATGCTCCGCCCAGGGGGAGGATCCAAGCATTCCTACCTGGATATAAGCTGAGCCTTGAAACACCAGGAGCAGCTTGCCTGCTGGATTCCCAGAGGACAAGAGCTCCAGAACCACCCCTGGACCTTCAGAGGAAGACCAGAGCCTTCTACAGGATCACTGCTTGGACAGAATCACGTTCATCACTCCCAACAGGACTGCAGCCACCATTTAATGGGACTGCTGCCACCACCCTGCCCAACAGGGTGTCAGGTTATATCCTGACTCTGTCAGTTTAAGGCAGTGTTTCCGTATCATTGCCTTGATCTTCATTTTCTTATTGAATTGCAATTCTGTCTTAGACCCTCCCCCGGGTTTGCCTTCAATCCAGCACAAAAGACAATGTGTGCACCCTTTGTGTTCTCCCCAGAACAGGATTTCCCATTCCCAAACCTTGATTGGATGGAGGAGGAGGATGCAAGGAAGAGGAAGGAGCCCTGGGACACCCAGGCAGGTGAGGAGGAAGTCAGTGCCCCTTTCCCCCTCTCTCCTTCTCCCTCTCCCAGCCCAGCACAGGCCCCGGAACAAAAGACAATGTGTTCACCCTTTGTTTTCTTCCCAGAACAGGATTTCCCATCCCCAAATCTCGAGTGGTTGGAGGAGGACGCTACGAGGAAGAGGATGGAGCCCTGGGACACCCAGGCAGGTGAGGAGGAAGTCAGTGCCTCTTTCCCCCTCTCTCCTTCTGCCTCTCCCAGCCCAGCACAGCCCCCGGAACAAAAGATAATGTGTTCACCCTTTGTTTTCTTCCCAGAACAGGATTTCCCATTCCCAAATCTTGAGTGGATGGAGGAGGAGGCTGTGAGGAAGAGGAAGGAGCCCTGGGATTCCCAGGCATGTGAGGATGAAGTCAGTGCCCCTTTCCCCCTCTCTCCTGCTCCATCTCCCAGCCCAGCACGGCCCCTGGCTGCAGGACAACCCTGCTGCCAACCCCGTCCTGCTGGGGATGCACTGGGGGAATCTCCTTCCCCTTCCCTCTGGCACAGAGGCAAATCCCATCCTCTCCTTGTCCTTCCTCCCCCAGACAAGGAGCTGAGGATAGAGACCAGGGAGGACAAATCCCCACAACAGACCTTGTGGAAGAGGCCATTTTGAGTGACTCCACAGTGCAGCATTCTAACGTGGAGGAAAATCCCCAGAGATCCCACAGGAGGAGGGGCTGCAAACCCAGCCCAGGGCGCTCTGAGGAGGAAAGACCCACCCTGTGCCAGGAAGGTGGACAGAGCTTCAGTCAGAGCTCGGAGCTGGTGGTCCATGAGCAGCTTCATGATGGGGAGAAGCCCCACAAGTGCTTGGAGTGTGGGAAGAGCTTCAGGCAGAGCCACCATCTGATCAGCCACCAGATGATCCACACCGGGGAATGGCCCTTTGAGTGTGGGGAATGTGGGAAGGGCTTCAGCTACAGATCCAACCTCGTCACCCACCAACGCATCCACACTGGGGAGAGGCCCTACGAGTGTCCCCTGTGTGGGAAGAGCTTCACCCGCAGCTCTCACTTGACCAGACACCAACAGAGGCACCATACAGGGAAGTCCTGCAAATGCCCTGAATGAAGGAAGAGCTTCCTGCACTGCTCCAGCTTCATTCCTCATGGGAGACCCCACTTTGGGAAGAGCCCTGGTAATCCATGTTCCCTGTGATCCATGTGGGGAACAGGGGACACCTGTCCCTTTTCCTGCTCCTGCAATGACCTGATGTGGGATGGAAGAACATGAGGGTCTGGCCATGGCCGTGTCATTACATTCTCTCCCACCCTAGAACATTGCCAGGGGCAGGAAACGGACTCTCCCTGAGGAGAAGGGTGTCCTTTCCAGGCAGGGAGAAATTGTGGCTGGGAAGACACAGTGAGTTTTGTTGTATTTTTCCCATTTTTTCATCCCTTCTGTTATCAGTATTATTTCTGTTCTTGTTTGTTCCTTATCTTATTGCTGTTCCCAAGAATTTTTCTTATCCCAGCCTGGGATCTTTGCCTTTTGTGCTTTCCATGGGAGGCAGGAGGGCAGCGCGGTTTTAGCGGGAGCAGGAAATTGGGGAATCCCATTCCTGAAGCCCGGCCCATGGAAACCGAGCATCCCAGCTGGTGCCAGCCCTGGTGGCCATGGCAACAGCCTTGGGAGCGGGTCCCTGGCTGGGGCTGTGGGAACCTCTTCCCTCTGGTGCCCAGGGACAGGAGTGGAGGGAACGGCTGCAGCTGAGTCGGGGCAGGCTCAGCTTGGATGTCAGGAAAAGGTTTTTGCCCAGAGGCTGCTGGGGCCCTGCCCAGGCTCCCCAGGGAAGGCTCCCAGCTCCAGGGCTCTCTGAGCTGCAGCAGCGTTTGGACAGCACTGCCAGGCCCAGGCTGGCATTGTTGGGGTGTCCTGTGCAGGGCCAGCACTTGGAGGTCTTCCATAGGGACTTTCCAACAGTCTCCAGGCTGTTCCAGAGCTGGAATGTCACAGGCAGAGACAGGGGCTCCATGGAGACCTCCCAGGGCTTTCTGGGGATGGTAAAGAGCCCTGTGGTCAGAGGCAGTCACAGCCATTCCATGGTGACATCCCAGGGCACCTTGGGCTGCAAAGGCACCGATCTGTCACAGGCACTCACGGGGGCTCCACGGTGACATCCCAGGAGTGCCCAGGCTGCCAAAGAGCCGGGATGTCCCAGACACTCACAGGGGTTCCTGTCATGGGCACAGTGGCAGCTTCAGGCAAAGTTTATTAGAGAAGCTCCTGTTGGGTCACGAGGTGCAGAAAGGATCCCCAATAGCCTCCACAGATCCCCAAATACCCCCAAGGATCTCCAGACTTTCTAAACTTCTTCTGGGAGAGGAGCCTTGGAGCAGCTGGTTCCAATCCCAGCTCCAGACTTTTCAAGAGTTTGTGTGTAAAGAAATTTTAAGTTGGATTTAAATCCTTATAGAATTTGTCCCACAGGATTAGGGATGGCAACCCAGATATATTTATATAAATCTGTATTATTTATTATGGTAATGATTAGAGAAAATTGCCTAAATCAGAAATATTTATGCCAAGATGTAAGAGATGTAAAATATATTATATAGAGCACTAAGAAATCATTTCAAAGCAACTGTATTAAAGCAATATCTGTAATTAAGCAGAGATTGATGTCACTCCCACAGACCAATGACCATGGGCAAATCCCTTTGGCTCAGCCTGGAGCAGTGACCTTGAGGGGTGTCCCCACTGCAGGGAGGAATCCCAACACCCCCCAAGAAGGGAAATGTCAGGAGATGCTGCCATTAAAATTTGGGCTGGGGCTTTTCTAGTCTGAGGTGCTGCCCTGTCAGTCAGATGTGCCCAGGCTGGGCCAGCTCAGCAGCTCTGCAGAAGCTCTCAGTGGTGTCACTTGGTTGTTCCTTTCTCTGGGGATTTTTCCAGTTCTGCCACAGCTTCAGCTCCCTCTGAGGATCTTGACCTTTGGGATGGAGGAGTCAGGCTGGTTTCAGCATTGTTCACCCCAAAAGCAGCATGACCTCCTCCTTCATTTCCCACTGGGGACTTTGCAAACAGGGCCTTGCTGGAGTTGCTGGAGCCCATTGCAGGCAGAGCCTCCTGCTCCAGCAGGAACTGCCTTTCCTGTGCCATCAGCAGGGCAGGTCCCGCTGCAGGAAAAGCCCCAGGCCAGCCCCAGCACAGGGAAGGGCTCGGGCACAAGGGCAGAGTGCCGGGCTGGGAGCTGTGCCAGGGAGAGCCCGAGGCACCAAAGGCACCTTGGCAGCAGCAGCTGCTTGCAGGCCATTGCCAGAAGCCTCCCTTGGCAGCCCGGCCTGGTGGCCACCACTGCAGAGCTGCTGCCTCAGGGCTCATTCCTGGCTGGGCTCTGCCCCAGCCCACAGAGTGTGACCCCAGCCCTGAGTCTGTCACGGCTGCTGTGCCTGAGCCCTGCCAAGCCTGAAGGTCACCTGTGCCACCCTGGCTCTGCCAGCTCCTGGGGCAGGGGGAGGAAAGGCAGAGAAGGGGCTGGGTTTGGCTGTTGGATGTGGGGTCCAGCAGAGACAAGGAGGAGTCAAGAGAGGGGATGGAGTCCACGGAGCAGCCTCTTCTCCCCATGCAGTCCTGGAATGGTTTGGATGGGAAGAGCTCTGCAGTGCTCACCTCACCCAAACCCCACCATGAGCAGGGACATCTTCCACCAGATCAAGTTGTTCAGAGCCCTGTCCCAGCTGGACTTAAATGTTTCCAGAAATGGGGCATTGACCACCTTCATGGGAACATCTCCTTGTGTATCACCATCCTCATCATCAGAAATGTCTTCCTTATCTCTTCCTATCTGAACCTCCCCTCCTTTAGTTTGAAACCACCACCCTTTGTCCTTTTGTGACAGGCCCTGCTAAAACCTTTGTCCGCCACTGTATTTCCAACGAGCTGGGTTTCCATGGCAGCTGCCAGGCCAGGTGCCCCAGGTGTCCCCCCAGTGCCGGGTGCCATGGAAACAGTGCCCAGCCCTGCCCCTTTCTGTCTGGCTGCCCTGGCCTTTGGCCCTGGCAGTGCCGCTGGCTGCTGGTTCCTGGGGCCTGAGCGGCCAGCGCGGCACAGGGCAGGTGGCCATGGCACAGCCCCCAGCAAGGGATCCCCTCTGGCTCTGGGCACTGACACCAGCCCTGAGCAAGGGGCCCAGGGCAGCTTGCCATGGCCACCAACCATCACAATGGGGCTGGGCATGGGTTGCCATGGCACCAAACCAAGGAACGGGTCCCTGTGGCCGTTGCCATGGCACCGGGTGGCACCAACGAGTGTCACTGTAATTGTACCTGGAACAGCCCTGGCACCGCTTTGGCCTCAGGGTTGCCATGGCAGTCGAGGGCAGCAGCAGCTCTGCAGGCAAGTGGCCATGGAACCTGGCTGCAGAAATGGCTCCTTGGGCTGGTTCCCAAGGAAAACTGAACTGATGGGGGTTGCCATGGCACCCAGACCCAGCAGTGGGGTCCCTGCAGTGTCCATGGCAACAGTCCCTTGCAATGGCCCAGTGCAGGTTGGGATGATGATCCACCCTCACAGCTGGCCCAGGGCAGCTCTGCAGTGCCCTTCCCACAGCCTGTCTGCACAGAAACACTGCCAGGGCTCTCTGCGTTTCCCTTCCCCTCACTCTTGAGTCACTCACACACCTCCCAGAAACCCACTTGGTCCTTTGAGCTGCAAGGAGTTCAAAGCTGGCCTGTCCTTCAGGAGTTGGTCTAATTCTGCCTTCAGCCAACTTTGGATTAGTGTTTATATTAGAACTTCCTTTGTATCTGTGATAGATGAGGAATGTGATGATTGACTCTCACAATTAATGGATTAATATAATGTATATAGGTTAAGAAAAGTTTTATAGATTTATAGTTATGTTGTACCCTCTTGCATGGTTATCAAGGGACAACGGGAGTTGGGATATCTGGGAGGGCTGACTTGTCACTATGGCAACATCTGACCTCCAATCAGGATTTGAGGAAGAGATCTCCACCACTGGACAGCGAAGAAGAAATTGATGAACAGAACTTTAGGAGGGGTTAAAGGGTTAAAAAGGGTAAAACCTCCATTGTGAAGGGGCTGCGCACATGGAGGGGAAAATCTTTTTTTCACAGCACCGTAACCTTTTTCCTTTATTCAGTCTTCTGTTGTATTTTTGATAAAGTTTAATTAACCTTCTTAAACTATGAAAAGCACTTAGATATTTCTCACAATTTTTGGGGGCACTCCTGGGATAGACACCTCTCCCCACTGGTGCTGGGAGTTTTCAAAAAGAAGTGCACCCACGCCACAAATTTGGCGGAGTCTGTTGGATACTCCTGGGGCCACCGGTGGTTGCAGGCGGAAGCCTGGAGACAGCAGGAGGCTGGATAAAGAAAAGAGAAGAAGAGGGGTGAGTACTATTTTTTTAGTCAGATAATTACTCTGTAATTCTGGTATAGGAGAGCAAATTCCATGTGAGTACTATATTGGACCCGCCCTGGTCCAGTGGAGTTTCAGGATATTGGGTGGTTGGAAGGGAAGGGGGGACACGAATTTAAAAGTAAAGTGGAGGATTTCTTCCTCTGTGGCCAGTAGGATGCGTGGGTTAGATGAGTTCTGAAAGGTTTTGTGGCAGTACCTGGTGGTGATTTGGGGCGGAGCCAGAGGCAGACCCCAGCCCAGGTGTGCTGCAGTGATTCGGGGCAGACCCCAACCCAGCTGTGCTGCAGTGATTCGGGGCAGACCCCAGCCCAGCTGCAGTGATTCGGGGTAGACCCCAGCCCAGCTGTGCCGCAGTGGTTTGGGGCAGACCCCAGGCCAGCAGATGATTTGGGGCACAGCCAGTTGAGAAGCCCCTGGACCATAGGTTTTTTTAATCAAGAGAGGTAAAGCTTTCTCCTGGTTCATTTCTCCATCTTTCTCTCTCCCTTTTCCTTTCCTAATTTCTTTTCCCCCCTCTCCCTCACCCTTCATAGGGAGGCAGGCTCTGTCAGGGGTAGACCTGTGATCTGCTGGTCAGGATGGGATCATGGGTGAGTAGCGAATCCCCAGAGGAAGAAGCAGAGATTGAAGAGGAACCAATGGGCATCCCTCCCAACAGTGCACTAGAAAGGAAGCGAGCCTGGTGGAAATATGACCCCAACACCAGAGATAAGGATGAGAGCAAAATGATTCAGTACTGTGGGTTAGAGTAGAACCGAAGGGAAATTAGGAATGATCATGTCTACTGGCCGGGGTATGGGTCAGACGAGGGATGGATATGCCAAGCATTAAACATGTATGTAGGAGCTAAGGAACAATTCAATCAGGAGGAGAGTGGCTGTGCTGCTTGCTGCGAAGGGGAAATCTCAGCCTTGAAGGTGAGCGTGTTTAAGGTAGCAGAACATACAGAATGGGACCTGTTAGAGCACTTACCCCCCCACTTCCAGTGGTCCCAACTGCACCTCCCCTACCCCCTGATGGGCCTCGCCAGAACACCAGGAGCAGGGTAGCACAGAGAGGAAAGCAGATCAGGGGATGGGAGCCAAGCACTGGGACTGTACCCCCTGAGGGAAGTACCCCTGCGGGGGCACAGGGAGGAATTGGGTTTGTAACTGTACCTCTCAGTTCCTCTCATGTGAGAGTGTTTAAAAAGGCATTAAAAGGACTGTTAGAGGACCCCTCTGGGTTAGCGAAGCAGCTAGACCAGTTTCTGGGGCCCAATACTGATACATGAGAAGAGATTCAATCAATAATGACTATGTTGTTCACACCAGAAAAAAGACAGATAATCCAGGCAGCTGGGATATGAATATGGGACAGGGAGAAAGTGCAATGACCTCCTGGGGATCTGAAAATGCCCATAGTGCTCCCCACCTGGGACCACAACAGCACTGAGGGGTGGCAAGTCATGGAGGAATACAGAACATTGATTATAAGAGGTATCAAAGAGACAGCTCCGTGTAATCAAAAAGCCTGTAAGGCTTTCAATGTGCAGCAGAAGAGGGAAGAAACCCCAAAAGAGTAGTTAGAAAGGCTGAGGAAAAATATGAGGCAATACTCAGGGGTTGACCCTGATACAGTGGCCAGACAGATGCTACTAAAGACAAATTTTGTCGCTCACGCCTGGTCAGATATACGGAGAAAGTTAGAAAAGTTAGATGGTTGACAAGAAAGGAGAGTAAAAGATCTTTTAAGAGAGGCACAGAAAGTGTATGTAAAGACCGACGAAGAGAAGACCAAGACAAAAGCCAAGGTCATGGCAACTGCCTTTAGGGAAGGAAACCAGCACGTAAAGAACTACCCTGGTAAGGCAGATGGATTCCAAATGTGAGGAGATAGATGGAGAGGGGATGCAGCTCCTTGTGACTAGACACGAAAAGGAGAGTTTGGGTAACACAGGAACCTAGGATGAGTTTGCTTTGACTGTAAAGAGAGTGGGCATATCAGAAAGATTTGTTCCCAGAAGGAAAAGGAGCTGAGGATCTATGAGACTGAGCAAAAAGGAGAAGTCCCTAAGCATATCAGGGACTCTACCTTCTGGGGACAGAATACCATCAGGAGCCCTTGATAGCTTTAAAAATAGATCCCCAGGAGAAAGAATTTGGATTCTTCCTAGACAGGGGTGTTGAAAGAACTTGTGTTTGTAGAATCCCAAAGGGGTGCAAAAAGGGTCAAGATACCGTGCAAGTAGTAGGTGCAAAAGGGGAAGGATTCAAAGCCTCAGTTCCAAAGCAAATAAAGTTTGAAGGAACAAATAAAATAGGAATTGGGGATGTTGTATTAGTTCCAGAAGCAGGGTGAAATTTATTAGGATGGGATTTACAGGTGCAGTTTCACATTGGAGCACTTAAAGAGGAAGTGAAAATTTTAGTTAAGTTTCTCCAATTAAGGGAAGAAGATGAGGAGAAAATTCATGAGATGGTGTGGGCAAAACCAAAAAACTGAGGCAAATTGAACATGAAACCTATAGTAATAAAATTAATTGATGACAGCTACCCAGTCCAGGTACGACAATACCCACTCTCCCTGGAAGGGTGATGAGGACTGCAGCCGCTAATCCAGGACCTACTTGAGAAAAGGACCTTAGAACCATGTATGTGCCCCCATAATACATCCATATTACCAGTAAAGATGTCAGATGGGACTTACAGGCTTGTCCAAGATTTGAGAGAATTGAACAAAAGAGCAGTGAATTGATACCCAGTAGTGCCTAACCCCTGTACACTACTGAGTAATATCCCCCAGCACACCAGTGGTTTAGTGTGATAGACATGAAAGATGCTTTTTTTTTTTCACTGGCAGAGCCAAGTGGCATATATTTGCCTTTGGATGGGAGGACCCCAATTCTGGGAGGAAGCAACAGCTTCAGTGGACTAGGTCACCCCAAGGGTTTTCTGAATCCCCAAACCTCTTTGGTCAAGCCCTAGGAGAAGTACTACAACTCTTTTCCATCAAACCTGAGAGAAAGCTCATCCAATATGCAAATTATTTGCTTTTCTCAGGAGAGGAAGAAAAAGAAGTTTGGGAATCCAACATAGTGTTGTTAAATTTTCCGGGGGACCAAGGACTTCAGGTATCAAAAGGGAAACTTGAATTTGTAGAATGGGAACTAAAATTCCTAGGACATGTGATTTGTCAAGGGAGCTGGTGGCTGAACCCTGAAAGAATTACGGGGATAGTCTCACTCCCATAGCCAAAATCTAAGAGGGAAGTCAGAAGGTTTTTAGGCTTGTTTGGATATTGTAGGCTATGGATTGAAGGATACCGCAGGCTGTCCAGTTCTGATATGAAAAGTTAGCAGAAGAGATTAGGTGGGGAAAAGACAATGAACAGAAGTTTGAAGCTTTAAAGCAAAAATTAGTCAGTGCACTGTCACTGAGCCTTCCTGCCTTAGACAAACCCTTCTATCTGTTTGTGGATATAGAAGAAGGGGTAGCACATGGAATATTAGCCCAGGACTGGGGAGGATCCAGGAAACCAGTGGCCTATTTATCAAAATTCCTAGACCCTGTCAGCCGGGGGTGGCAAACCTGCATTCAGGCTGTGGCAGTGACTGCGCTACTCATAGCAAAAAGTAAAAAATTACCTTTGGGGGAAAATTGAAGATATATATCCCAAATTCAGTAAGGAGTATCCTGAGCCAAATGGCCAAGAAATGGCTCACTGATTCCTGAGTGCTAAAGTGTGAAGCCATCTTAATAGATAATGGTTTAGAGCTGATCGTGAGTAACCAACTCAACCCTGCCCAGTTTTTGTATGGAGAATCAGATAAGGAACTAATACATAATTGGCTACAGGTTATAAACTAACAAACTAGAGTCAGACAGGACCTAACAGATCAACCACTCCAAGGTGGAAAACAATTGTACATCGATGGAAACGATTGTACATCAATGGATCTTCACAGGTAATAAAGGGGCACAGGGTATTGGGGTAGGCTATAGTGCACGAAGGGTTGGAAGCCATAGAAAAGGGAAAGATACCTTCCAACTGGTCAGCCCAAGGTGAGAGTTGTATATCCTAAAGCAAGCTCTTGGAATATTGGCGCAGAAAACTGTATATATTTAACTGTAATATTTCACTGTAAAAAGAAATCTTCCAGATGAACCACATTAGAGCAGAGGGAAATCAAGGCAGAGCCAAGGTTTGTCAGGACTTGCCTGATCCTAATGAGCCCCGTGATGCATTTGGAGCTGAGCCCTTGAATCCTGGGCCTGACAGGAGATTGCACAAACCTTTCCAGGAGTCCAACTCACAAGAAAACCCCAAAGTGTCTCGAGGAATGAATGGGTCCTACTCAGGTCCATCCCCAAGATAAGCTGTCATGGACTCGGGGGAGAAGAGAACTGAAGGCCAGGATGGCACAAAAACCTCTCAGACACTCAGTGTAGAATGGAAATTCCAAACTACCTTAAAAACTTTGAGTACCTCAAAGTATTAACAAGCCTCACTGAGTGTCAGTACAAAGCTCTCAAGGGACTCATTAAAGCTGGTAATTGGAGCCATGATTGCACAAACCTCTCACAGAGTCTGTATTAAAAAGGAAGCACCAAGTACCTTAAAATAACTGAAGTACCCTGAAGCATTAATGAACCCCACTGAGTGTTGTTACTGACAAAGCCTCTCCAGGGACTAATTACAGCAGATAATTGGAGGCCATCATTGCACAAACCTCTGAGAGACTCCAAGGCAAACGCCAAACCCAAAGTCCTTTGAAAAGCCTGCAGTCCCTGCAGGGAGCATTCAGGAGCCCCCAGGGCCATTGCTGAGCAAGGCTCCCCAGGGACTCCTTCCAGCTGATCCTTGAGGCCACTGGGATGTGGGCTGGGGGGGGATGCTGAGGGCAGGACAAGGGGCTGACAGTGCCCAGCCTGGCTGGGGCTGTGCCAGGAGGCCCCAGGGCCTCAGGACAAGGTGTCTCCTCCCAGCCCTTGCTGGCACAGACCCTGCTGTGCCCCAGGGCACCAAGACTTGGCTTCTCTTTGTCCCCACCTGTCATCACTGCCTGCAGTTCTCTGCTCTGCCTGGGGCCTGGGGACACTTTCTCAGTCCTGTCCCTCCCTGGGACCCATTAAAAGTGCAAGAAACTTTGGAGTTGGATTCTGCCTTGAAGTTCCTGAGAGGTTTCTTCAGCTCCCTCTCAGGGACTGCTGTTCAGGGCCTGAGCACAAAGCCCCAGAGGCTCATTCAAGTCCTTGTGCTGTGTCTGTGCTGCTGAGCTGGGCTGGGCTCCTGGCACAGAGGCAGCTCCTGGTAAGCAAGAAGAGCTTCAAAAGCACATTTCTCTTGATGAGCAGCTCTTCTGCCAGCCCAGCAGGGCTGGGGCACTGCCTGCAGCGAGCGCGGGCACAGCACAGAGGCACAGAGAGCTTCAATCAGTCAGGGCTGGGAAGGTGCTGAGAAGTGCCTGGGGCAGAATCCCTGCCAGCCCTTGGCACAGGAACCTCTGGCTGCAGGACAATGCAGCTGCAGCTCCTGGAGTGATCTCCTGAAGCTGGAACATCCCAATGCCTCCAGAGCCTGTGAGTACATTCTCTGATTGTCTCTTGTGCAGAGCAGCCAGGGGTGCCCAGGGCTGTCCTGCAGAGCAGGGTCCTGCAGCCCAGGGCGCTGTGCTGGGGCAGGGACTCTGCTGCCTGCCAGGGACAGCTCTCAGCCAGCCCTGGCAGCTGCTCCCAGCACTGAGGAACAAGATCTGGGTGGGAGGAGACAGCTGGTCAGGCTTGGAAGTGTTCTTCTTGTGTGGTGAGGATGGTGCATTGCTCAGGACTGCTCCCAGCATGGCATTTAATTGCAGAACATTTCCAAGTAGATTATACAGGGAGCACAGCAAGTCAAGGGGTGCATAAAAGGCAAAATACTGCTTTTTTAGCCTAATGCTCTGGGTCGCCGGGATGGGAAACTGCCAATATATTTTCATCTCTCAGTTCAGGTGGAAAAATAAAATTTTCTCAGATCTAAATAATCCAGGCAGTGACAGAAATCAGCACAGGGCCCCTTAGAGGCAGCATTAGTGTCACTTTTCCAGCCTCCTCAGGGTTGCTCTGACATTGCCATTAGCTTTAGAGCCACAGCTGCCCCTGGGCAGTGCCTGAGCTGGGAGGGTCTGCAGGGCAGAGCTGAGCCCCCAGGGCTGGGCTGGGCTCTGGCAGCACTGGCAGGGCCCAGCCCTGGGCACAGGGAAGCAGCTGCTGGCAGGGACAGCTCCAGGCAGCAGAGCCCTGGGCAGGCAGTGGGGGGAAAGTGACCCCAGGCTGGGCTGGGATATTTAAAGTCCTCTCCAAACCCAACTATTCCATGATTACTTTTTTTACAGATCCCTATGCTAAGGCAAAACAAATGTCCAACAGCAGCTGCATCAGGCACTTCCTCCTGCTGGCATTGGCAGACACGCGGCAGCTGCAGCTCCTGCACTTCTGCCTCTTGCTGGGCATCTCCCTGGCTGCCCTCCTGGGCAACGGCCTCATCATCAGCGCCGTAGCCTGCGGCCACCACCTGCACACGCCCATGTTCTTCTTCCTGCTCAACCTGGCCCTCAGCGACCTGGGCTCCATCTGCACCACTGTGCCCAAAGCCATGCACAATTCCCTCTGGGACACCAGGAACATCTCCTACACAGGATGTGCTGCTCAGGTCTTTTTCTTTATGTTCTTCATGGGAGCAGAGTATTTCCTCCTGACCGTGATGTGCTACGACCGCTACGTGTCCATCTGCAAACCCCTGCACTACGGGACCCTCCTGGGCAGCAGAGCTTGTGCCCACATGGCAGCAGCTGCCTGGGCCAGTGCCTTTCTCAATGCTCTCATGCTCACAGCCAATACATTTTCCCTGCCCCTGTGCCATGGCAATGCCCTGGGCCAGTTCTTCTGTGAAATCCCCCAGATCCTCAAGCTCTCCTGCTCCAGATCCTACCTCACGGAACTGTGGCTTCTTGCTGGCAGTGCCTGTTTAGGACTCAGTTGTTTTGTGTTCATTGTTTTCTCCTATGTGCAGATCTTCAGGGCAGTGCTGAGGATCCCCTCTGAACAGGGAGGGCAGAAAGCCTTTTCCACCTGCCTCCCTCACCTGGCTGTGGTCTCTCTGTTCATCAGCACTGGCACATTTGCTCACCTGAAGCACCCCTCCATGTCCTCCCCATCCCTGGATCTGGCCCTGTCAGTTCTGTACTCGGTGGTGCCTCCAGCCCTGAACCCCCTCATCTACAGCCTGAGGAACCAGGAGCTAAAGGCTGCAGTGAGGAGACTGATGACTGGATGTTATAAGAAACATTGAAATGCTGACAATTTCTGCAAATAACTTGTAATAAAAGTTATCTTAGATATTTCTTGTTGGTTTGGTTGTAGTGGTACTTTTTCCTTTGTTTTAGTTATTCATATTGTTCAGAAAGAAAAGGAAGTGTTTGTACCATTTTTCATTTTTTTTTTTCTTCACCTTCCCTGTGGCCACACACTGTGTCAATGAGGGGCTGCACTCTTGGTATATTTAAAGGATCTTAAGGATCACCCAGCAGAGTTTTCTGCAGAGATGCCCTTTTGTTGCCTTCTCTGGAGCTGCAGCAGCAATGTCTGTGTGCAGAGCTGGGGCAGATCAGGGCTGGCCCAGCAGCTGTGCCCAGCAGCAGCAGCAGCACTTGGTGTTGCCAGTGCTGCTGCCGTGGCCCTGCCCCGCTGCCCTGCTGGCCCTGGTGTTGCTGCAGGGCCTGAGTGCTCTCGGGGCCGGGCACAGCCCTGGGGGTGGCAGTGCTGGGGCTGCAGCAGGGATAGGTCAAGTAATAGAAATAATTTGTAATATAAATAATTTGTAATATAAATCATCTTTGATAGCTCTTTTGGCTTTGTTCTTTTTTTCTCCTGTGTTTTAGTTTTTTAATGTTGTCCATGAAGTAAAACCATTTTTTGTGCCATTTCTCATTGTGTTTCTCTCCATCTTCCCTGTGCCCACAGACTGTGTCAATCAGGGAGCTGTGCTATTGGTCTCTTTAAATGAACTAAAGGATCTCCCAGCAAAGTTTTCTGCAGTGATCCCCTTGTGTTTCCTTCTCTGGAGCTGCAGCAGCAATGTCTGTGTGCAGAGCTGGGGTCAGACCAGTGCTGGCACAGCAGCTCTGGTCCTGCTGGCCACACCATTCCTGATCCAGGCCAGGAGCCATTGGCCTTCTTGGCCACCTGGGCACACTGCTGGCTCATGTCCAGCCTGCTGTCCATCAGTCCCTGCAGGTCCCTTTCTGCCTGGCTGCTCTCCAGCCACTCTGTCCCCAGCCTGTAGAACTGGGGCCAAATAGCAGGGTCTGGCACTTGGATTTGTTAAACCTCACACTTTTAGATTCATCCCCTGGATCCAGCCTGTCCAGGGCCCTGTGCAGAGCCTTCCTACCCTCCAGCAGAACAACAGTCACACCCAGCTTGGTGTCATCTGCAAAGATGTCCTTGGTTCCATGGGGCCCCTCAATGTCACAATGGCCTCTTGGTTACACCAGGCCCTGCATTGTCACACTGGTCTCCTTGGTTCCATGAGACCATGCAGAGCAACAGTGGCCTCCTTGGTTCCATGGTGCCCCAAAATGTGACAATGGACTCCTTGTTTTCATGGGGCCCCAGGGTGTCACAATGGCCCCATGGTCACATGAGGTCCCACACTGTCACCATGGTCTCTGTGGTTCCACAAGTCCCCTCAGTGTCACAATGGACTCCTTGTTTCCACAAGGCCACACAGTGTCACAACATCCTTTCAGATCCCTTGAGGCCCCATCGTGTCACAGTGGCCCCTTGGTTACACAGGATCCTGCAGTGTCACAATGTCCCCTGGGTTCCATGAGGCCCCACAGTGTCAGAACGGCCCCTTGGTTCCAATGGGCCCAGGAGTCTCCCACTGGTCCCCTTGGTTTTGCAGTGTCAAAATGGTGAAACCCCTTGGTTACACAAGGCTCTTCAGTGTCACAATGGCCTTTGTGGTTCCACGAGGACCCAGAGTGTCGTGGTGCACTCCCTGGCTCCATTTGGCCCCACAGCACCACCATGGACCCCTGGTTCTATGGGGCTGCACGGTGTCACCATGGTCCTCTTAGTTCCACAAGGCCCTGCAGTGTTACAATGGCCCCAGAGTGTCCCAATCATCACAGGATGACAGAATCAAATAGGCTGGAAAGGACCTTTGGGATCATCAAGTCCAACCAATGCCCTAATACTGCCTTGTCACCCAGACCATGCCACTGAGTGCCACTGGAGAGGGACAGTGACTCTGCCACCTCCCCCCTGGCCAGCCCATTCCAGTGCCCACTCACCCCTTCTGTGAAGAACTTCCTCCTATTGTCCAGCCTGAACCTCCCCTGATGCAGCTTAAGGCTGTGTCTTCTTGTCCTGTCCTCCAGCAGATCCACACTCACACCCAGCTTGGTGCCATCTGCAATTTGTGAATGGGGGACTCGATCCCCTCAGCCAGATCATCAGTGAAGACATTAAACAGGACTGGGCCCAGCACAGATCCCTGGGGGACAGCACCAGTGCCTGGACAGCAGCTGGGTGCAGCACCATCCCCACTGTAGTAAACCCCATAGATTTGGGAAAAGCACCATGGAGGATTGAACAGTAGGAATGCTGAAGCAGCAGATAAATTCCTGTCTCCCTGACCCCCGCCCCATAATCTATCTCTGTAACCCTATAAGGCAATGTTACTTTAAACCTTACTATTGGTCAACCCGTATCCCCCTAAGACCCTTACCATTGGTCAAGCTTGGATCCTTTCCAACCCTATAAAAGATGTATACTGTTCCCCATTAGTTTAGAAGAAGAAGAGCTGAGACCCTTCATGGACCTCCCCAAATAAAGCCAGCTCTGTGGAACAGCCTTCGCCTCCTTCTTCTCCTCTCTCTCGTCGTCTGCTGCTTCCTCAGCCTGGGGCACCCTAGCAAGCAAAGAGCTGAATCCTAAGAGCTTACAATCACTATAATAGCTGAATATCACCAGGCTTGCTGGATGGTAGCCCCACGGCGATTCAGCCTGAGCTAAGCCTGGTTTTCGGGTACCCTGTCCCCCAGGGGACTGAGCCCCTGAGCTAACGTGCTATGCTGTATGTTAAGGGCAAATAGAGGCTTTAATACCCCACCACTCTCTGGGCCCAGCCTCCAGCCAGCTCTTAAATCTCCCAGCGAGGAGGGAACCTGCCCAAGCCATGGGCTGCAGCTTTTCCAGGGAATGCTGACAGAGACAGTGTCAAAGGCTTTGCTGGAGTCCAGGCACACAACATCCACAGCCTTTCCCACATCCACAGGTGGGTCACCTGGTCATGAAAGGAGACCAGGTTGGTCAGGCAGGACCTGCGACCCCTAAATCCACACTGGCTGGCTCTGACCCCTGGGCCATCCTCTGGGTGCCCTGTGATGGCACTCAGGGTGATCTGTTCCATAACCTTGCTGGGCACCCAGGTCAGGCTGACAGGCCTGGAGTTCCCCAGATCCTCCTTCCAGCCCTGCTTGGGGATGGGCTCACACTGGCACCTCCAGTGCTCTGGGCCCTCCCAGCAGCGTCCCCTGTGCCCCCAGGGCCAGAGCCTGGCCCAGGGCTCCTTCACCCTGGTACGAATGTGGGCTTCAGAGCGCTGAAAAAATCCCCATCAAGGGATCAGCAAAAACCAGATTGAATATTAAGGGACAGCAGCACAAAGTTCCTTGGCAAGAGTCACTCTGCTCCTGACTGGACACTTCAGGCACAGCAAGGAAACAAAGCAACAACAAACCAAAAAATATCCAGGCAATCAAACCAGAAATGAACTGAGAACTGTTCCTGTGTGAGTGTGTGACAAAAGGACACTTAGGGCAAGGATAAAAGGAATATGGCCCAAAAGATGAACACAACTCAAACTTAACAGGACTTAAATTATACCTCAATCTTAACTGATATCTTAAACATCAGAGTTTAGCAAAGAAAAAAAGCACCTAACAGTATTTAACCTAACTTATACCCTATGACTTAATGATTTAACAGTGGAAAAATACTTTATAACATTCAACTTTGCTTATAACTTATATTAAACATAACAACTTAGCAAAAGAACAACTGTTAGAAGCATTTAGCTTCACGTAGACCTCATGACTTAACCCCACTTACAGGCCCAACTGACTCAGCTATCCAAGGCACTCAAGCCCCTCAGAGAGCAGCATTTCTGCCACATTTCCCCAGCACAGGCACTCCCGTGTGCACACAGACACCAAGAGTCAGTGCAAGGCACCTGGGAGAAATTTCCCTGAGGGCAGGAAACGCTCCCTGTGGATCCTTTGGCATCTCCCCAGCGGGTGAAGGGCTGAGCCTGGAGGAGTGCGGGGATTGGCCCAGGCTCCGTCGTTGTTGGGGATCCCCGAGTGCAGCAAACGGGAGAGTTCCTGGCTGGGAGAGGCCCCACTCAGAGGGAGTCGCTGGCCCAGGAGAGCTCCAAGGGCTCCTTTTGGAGCGCTGTTTGCAGGGCCCCAAGAGAGGGGCTTCAGTCCCAGCAATGGCTCATCCTGGCTGCACTTGGCACCAACAGCTTTCTCTGGCAGTGTGAGAACAGGGATGTTGTGCCACTGAGGGAACAAAAACAGTTCCCAGGGCTGCTCCTCCAGAAAGCAGGAGCTGGTTGGGCAGCAGCAGTGCCTGGAGCAGACAGTGTTTGTGATGAGCTGCAGAGGAGCTGAGCCCAGGGGCTGTTGGCCAAGGCCGAGCCCCAAGGAGCATTTCTCAGCTGGCAGGGCGGCCTGAGAAGGGGAGGGGGGAATGCAGCAGCACAGGGCCCATGGAACCAAGGGACCATTGTGACACTGTGGGGCTGTGTGAGACCAAGGGACCATTGTGACACTGTGGGGACTCATGGAATCATGGAGAGCACTGTGACATTGCTGGGCCTCATGGAACCAAGGGGGCTGTACTGACACTGTGGGGCTCCCTGAAATGTAGGGATCATTGTGCCACTGAGAGGCCCCATCAAACCAAGGGTCCATTGTGACACCACAGGGCCTCATGGAGCTGTGGAGACTATTGTGACACTTTGGGGGGTCATGGAACCAAAAGTCCATTGTGGCATTGCAAGGCCCTATGGAACCATGGAGACACCATCAGGACAAATTACAGCCTCATGGAACCAAGGAGACCATTGTGACACTGTGAGCCCCCATGGAACCAGTGAGACCATTGTTACCCTGGGGGTCCCCACAGATCCAAGAGGACCATTGTGATACTGTGGGCCTCATGAAACCAAAATACCTTTGTGACACTGCAGGGCTGCATGGAACCAAAGGTCCATTGTGACATTGCAGGGCCTTGTGTCATCAAGGGTCCATTGTGACACTGGGAGCCAAAGGAGACCATTGTGACACTGCAGGGCTGCGTGGAACCTAGGGGCCATGGTGACACTGTGGAACACCGTTCAACCAGTGGTTGACTGGGACACTGCAGAGCTGCATGGAACCAAAGCTCCAGGGTGGCACAGAGGGGCCTCCTGGCATCATTGGTCCATTGTGACACTTCTGAAAGAAAGGAGCCCATTGTGACACTGCAAACCCCCAGGGCCCAAAGGTCCATTGTGACATTACAGGGGTCATGGAACAGAGAAGTCCCGTGACACTGTGGGGCCTTGGGAGCCACAGAGACCATGGTGACACTGCAAGGCCCCATGGAAAAAGTGGGACCATTGTGAAACTGTAGGGCCTTATGGAACCCAGGGGTCACTGTGACATTGTGTGACCCAATCAATTCAAGGGTCCATTGTGATGCTGCAGGACTCTGCCATTGTGACACTGCTGGACCCCATAGAAACAAGTCACCATTATGGCACTGTGGGGCCTCACGGATCCAAGGCACCATTGGGACACTATGAGACCCACAAAACCAAGGGAGCACAGAACAGGTGTGGCTGGTTCTGCCTCCCATGGACTGCCTGACTGGTCCAGCTGACCTTGGCATGTTGAGGGTCTCTTCTCATCTGCTGTTGAAGCACTGGGGGCTCTGTGCTTTCCTTCCTATGGAAAAGAACTGTCCTTCTCCAGGCACCCTGGCCAGATTTGGGATTTCACTTCCAAATTTCCTTATATCCAGGGATTATTCCAATAGGAATATTGTCAGGAGAAGTCTGGCTGGCAACGGTTTCACAATGGTCACCTCTCATCTGTCCCCAAAACACTGGGGAAGGCTCCGTGCTTTCTTCCTATGGGAAAGAACTGCCCTGCTTCTCCAGGTGCCCATGGCTGAGACTGGGTTTCCACCTTCAAAATTCCCTTAACTGAAAGTCTGTTCCCAGGCAAAAGCTGCAATTCTTGAGAAGTCTGCCTGGCCTTGGCCTACTTAGGCTCTCACCTGCCTTCAAAACACTGGGGCTCTGTGCTTTCCCTCCTATGGAACAGAACTGTCATTCTTGGCAAAGTGCCCATGGCCAGAATGGAATCCCACCTCCAACATTGCCTTACTGTGACAGCCTGGAGGAGATTGTTGGCTGGAAACATTTCATGTGTGGGGCAGGAAAGGGCAGGTCCAGCTTTGCCCTGCCCTGGAACCCCAGCCCTGCCCTGCCCTGGAACCCCAATCCCCCCAGAGCCTCTATCCCAGCCCAGCAGTGGCTGCCAGTCCCTGGCACAGCACAGGCAATGCTCCACAGCCACCTCTGCAGCCCCCAGCCCAGCTCCTGAGGGACCAAATGAGCCCAAGCCCCACCTGGGGGAAGGGCCCAGGGAGACCAAGGGGTATTGAAGGCTGACCACAAGGGAAGCACACATCTGGATCCTACCTCCTCTTGGAATTTCCATCTGAACACTACCAGAATCCAGGAGCTGGTAGCTGTGCGTGTGCTTCTCTGTATCTTTTTTGTCTTTCTCTCTTTCTGTCTTCTTCTGTTTCTGCGCTCCTGCAATTTTGATTGACATTAAATTGACAAGGATTTGAGTTGTGAAGTTGAACGGGCCAAATTAATGCTTTGAAAAGTGTTTTTTGTTGATTGAGTATAATTTTAAACCTTTTGCCAAAGTTCTTCTAATTTTCTGAAGTTGCTAGAAAAGGCTGTTTTTTTGTTTTGAGCTCCTGGTAATCTCTTGTTGGTATTTCTCCAGTGCATCCAACTCAGAGGACACAAACAATCATAAATCCTTTTAGATGTCTCCTTGAGAGACTTGTTTGGGGGATGGGAGTCAGGGCTTGTGTGTCCTGCTTGGCCCAGCCCAGGCAGGGCTTTCCCAGCCACATTCCACACTCCATTGCCCAGCTGGAGCCGCTGCTGCCTCTGAGTTGTGCTGCCCCAGCCCCAGGGATGCTCTCCTTGTCTGCCCATTCCCCCACGGTCTCTGGGCAGGGATGGCCTCACTGGGGGCTGCTGACATCCTCAGCACCTTGGAGGCTGCTGCTGAATTTCACTGCTGCAGAGGCTTGTTCAGCCTTCATCTCTTCAGTGCAGGAATTCAGTGTCCCAGGGCTCATTAACATTCAGAACACCTTAACCAGCTAAGACTCTGGGAATAATTTGATTTTAATTTTCAAATCTTTTGTGGTTAATAAGAGAGATTTCAGGAGTGTGTTCAAACAGAATATGTTGTATTTAAAAAGACAGTGAGAAAAGATTTTTTCGGTCCTGTTTAGGTTTTTTCCCTGTTAATACATTGCTATGTGCAATCTCCAACTGACACTGAATCCAAGCACCGCCTCATGCAGTGTGAATGGATTTGAAAATCAAGACCCTTCATGGCTGACAATCAATCAGACTCTGTCCCTACCCCTACCCCACCATTTCCCCCATCCAAGCCCTGGCACTCAGAGCAGCCTTGTGCAAATCTGAGCTCCCTCCAGCCCAGGCTGCACCTGCAGCTTTCAGCTCCTTGGCTCCAACTCCCACCTCCTTTCCTTGGAGAAGGAGCTGCCTGAGACACAGAGGGATGTTCATTTCTTGTCAGCCAACAAAGCCAAGGGGAGGCACAGCTCCATCAAATGCCAAAGTCATTCTTCTCCCAGGCTCTGCCCTGCCCCTGATCCCAGCAGCCTGTCCTGTTTCCTTCATCCCTGCATTCCCAAGGACTCTCTGGGACAAGGGAGCTCTGCTCTGGCTATGGAGGGAGGTCCAAGTGCCACCACTGGAGTGGGAACCACAACTCATCAGGTTTGTGTCCTTTGGGGGTCAGGAACTGGTGACACTCAGAGGCACAGAAGAATTCTCTTCATTGCCCACGGACCACAGTTGCACAGGACACAGTTTAATAAAAATCACACTCTTCCCTGAGCTATGTGCAACATCCCAGCAGCATCTGATGAGTCCAACATCCACAAGTGATGTCCATACTAAAATTATTTAGACAAAGGTGGTTCTGTGATAGATATAAAATACAATTAAGTTCTTGTATCAGGATGCTCATCCTTGAGTGAGTGCAAAACTGCTCAAACAATTCCTGATTTGCAAAGCTGTCAGTAGTGGATGGAGAAGGAGGTCAGGCTGCTTTTGGTGTCGAGGAAATGCTGAAACCAGCCTGACTCATTTCATCTCCTCCTGTCCTGGCTGATCTCCCCTCTTTCCCCTTCCACCCATTGGCTTTTGTCTCCCACCAGGCCCCCGGTGCAGAGCCTGGCTCTGTGTTCTCCATCCCCTCCTGGCTGGGCACTGCCAGGCTGGGATGAGGAGCCCCTCAGCCTTCCCTGCTCCAGGCTGGACAAGCCCAGCTCCCTCAGCCTCTGCTCACAGCCCAAGGGCTCCAGCCCCACCTTGGAGGCCCCTTCCCAGACCCTGCTCCAGCTGCCAGACATCTTTCCTGCCCTGGGCAACCCAACCCAGGCCACAGTGACCTGGATAATCCCCGTCCTTGATGTCCTGGTCACACAGCCCTGGCCCCTTGTGCCCATGTCAGGCTCTGGGGTGGATCCTGTGGAAACATCCTTTGGTGGAGGCTGTGGCTCCAGGTGGGCCGGGGGGAACCCGGGGGACAGGGACCCCGCTGGGCATGAACAGCATTGGACTTGTTGAGAGAAACTGTGAGGGGGAGCTGGGGCGGAGTGACCAACCCAGTGACCTGACAGAGCCCTGCTGGGATGTCACACAGCCCCTCTGGGATGTCACAGCTGGCTCTCTGAGGTCACAGAGGCAGTCTATGATGTCATTGCTGCTCGATGACCTCACATCCCACACTCTGTGATGTCATAGCCCACTCTGTGACCTCATGTTACCAGATGATCAATTGTCTACAACAGGTGAGCTGACACCTGGAGCTTGTTCTCCAAAACACTTGTTCTCCAGGCCTGTGGAAACCACACAATGCCCATTGGGTGAGAAGGGGAACTGGAAGTTCAGCAGCCTCAGTGTCCTGCCAGCTCAGCCAGGCCCACTGGAACATTGGGGTCCACGACCACCAGGGACCACCAGAGAGACCCCCAGGACAGAAGCACGTATGGGTAAAGAGGAGGGGAAATGTGTTAATGATTTTAGGGAAGTGATTAACATATGTATGTTTAGTCCAGGACAATCAATGAATATGTGAGCAAAATATAGAAAATAAACAGAAACTTTCCTGTGCTCACCATGCAGGACTTTGGGAGGAGCTCTCCCCTGTGCTTCCAGCTGAATAAAGAAAGCTGCTTCTTAATGCTACACTGGTGTTAAGGAGTTTTCTGTTTTACCGAATTTTTGGTAACACTCCCACTGCCAAGTAAAGCTCTGTCTGCTGCTGTTCACAGACAGAGAAGGGCTGGGGGCAGATGTGGGGCTCAGAGGCTGCCTGGGGCACAGTGACCATGAAATAATCAAGTTTTCCATGTTCTGGGAAAGAAGGAGGGGCAGCAACAAAACTTCTACACTGGAATTAGGAAGGGCAGACTTTTGCCTATTTAGGATGCGGATTCGGGGAGTACCAAATCAGGTTCTGTTTTTTTTAAGGGAAACAGCCCTTAAAAACAGAGGGGTCCAGGATGAATGGACACATTTCAGGAAATTAATCTTAAGGGGAAGGAGCAGCCTGTCCTAGTGTGGCAAAAGATGAGCTGGTGAGGAAAATGACTGGGCTGGCTGCCCATGGACAATTTGTGGGAGCTCAGGGGAAAAAAGGACCAGCAACTCAGGAAGTGTTTAAGGATGTTCCTAGGTTATGTGAAAGAAAATTAGAGAGGTGAAAGCTCAATCAGAAATTAACCTGACCCATTCTTAAAAAAAAAAAAAAAGTTTGTATAAAAAATTGTATAGCAAAAGGAAGGGAGAAGTAGAACCTCTACTCTGTATTTTATACAGTAGAGAATATAGTAACTAAAGATAAGGAAAAGGCAGAACTACTTAACACCCCGTTCGTCTCAATTTTCAATATTAGGACAGGCTGTCCAAGTGTTCTCCTGAGCTGGTGGATGGGCACAGGGAGCAGAACAGCCCCCTGGAATCCAGGAGGAAGCAGCTGCTGACCTGCTGAGCCACTCAGATGCTCACAGGTGTATGGGATTGGATGGGATCCATCCCAGGGGGATGAGGGAGCTGGTGGATGAGCTCCCCAGGCTGCTCTCCATCATTTACCATAAGTCCCGGCTCAGCAGGGAGGGCCCAGAGCACTGGAGGTGCCAGTGTGAGCCCATCCCCAAGAAGGGCTGGAAGGAGGATCTGGGGAACTCCAGGCCTGACAGCCTGACCTGGGTGCCTGGCAAGGTTATGGAACAGATCACCTTGAGTGCCATCCCAGGGCACCCACAGGATGGCCCAGGGATCAGAGCCAGCCAGCGTGGATTTCAATATCTGCATTGATGATCTGCATGAGGGGACTGAGTCCAGCATCAGCAAATTTGCAGATGACACCAAACTGGGTGTGAGTGTTGATCTGCTGGAGGGTAGGAGGGCTCTGCACAGGGCCCTGGACAGGCTGGATCCAGGGCCCAAACCCAACAAGGTGAGGTTTAACAAGTCCAAGTGCCAGGTCCTGCACTTTGGCAACAAAAACCCCGGCAGCACCACAGGTTGGGGACAGAGTGGCTGGAGGGCAGCCAGGCAGAAAGGGACCTGCAGGGACTGATGGACAGCAGGCTGGACATGAGGCAGCAGTGTGCCCAGGTGGCCAAGAAGGCCAATGGCTCCTGGCCTGGATGAGGAATGGTGTGGCCAGAAGGAGCAGGGCAGGGATTCTTCCCCTGTGCTCAGCACTGCTTGGGCAGCACGTCTGGTGCTGTGTCCAGTTCTGGGCCCCCAATTTAAGAAAGACATGGAGGGGCTGGAGCGTGTCCAGAGAAGGGCAACAAGGCTGGTGACGGGTCTGGAACACAAGTCCTGTGAGGAGAGGCTGAGGGAGCTGGGGTTGTTTATCCTGGAGAAGAGGAGGCTCAGGGGAGACAAACCAGTGACAGGGCACAGGTTGGACTTGATGATCTCCAAGGTCTTTTCCAACCTTGCTGATTCTGGGATTCTCTGAAAGCACCAGTGGAGCAGTTGCAGGATGAGCCCTGGGCCTCCTCTTCAGCAGCTCCAGCAGCCCAGGTCCCTCAGCTTCTCCTGCCAGCCCCAAAGCCCATCCTGTCAGTCCTGCAGAGCCTCTGCAGCTCCTCCTCATTGCCCAGAACAGGGAGCCCCAGAGGCAGACACAGCAGCCCAGATGGGCCCCCCTGGCCTGGGGTGCCTCTGGCAAGGGAGCAGCACCAGGCACTGCAGGAGCCTGCAGACAATTCCTGCAGCACTTGTAGGATGATCCTGCTGCCCAAGGGACGTTCCCGTGGTGCCAAGTCAGGAACTGCAATGGGGAGTGGGGCCAGAGAGGAAAGGGCAAACAGGGATGGGCTGTTTGCAGGGCAGGGAACAGGGGTGGCAATGAAGAAGAAATTATAGCAGGAAGAGTAAAGAAAGCAAAGGTGAAGCCAAGGAGATGCTGAGGGCAGTTTGGGGGTGGCTGCCAGGCAGCCCTGGCTCTGAGCAACAGCGTCTGCAGTGGCACAGGAAACTCCCAGCTGATGAGAACAAACTTTCTGGCTGAGTGCAGAGGCCAGGACAAAGTTGAGTGGTTTCCCTGGTGTCCCCCAGCCCTTGCTGGCCCCAGGGGCTGATGGCATTTGTGCTCCCTCAGGTTCATGTCCCCACAGCAACAGCATGGGGGTGCTCCCGCCTGCTGTGTGCAATGCAAACAGGGGCTGCTGAGCCAGTGCTGCCGTGGCTGTGCCTGCAAGGATGGGGCACCTGTGTGAGCTGGGGGAGAGGCCAGGGCTGCAGAGGGGGGATGTTGTTGGCAGCTCCATCAGGACGCTCTGGGACGCTGCCCTGGGCTGTGCAGCGCCCTGGGGATGGATCAGCCCCTGCTCTGCTGCTCCTTCCCGTCTGCCCCAGGGCCCTTGCAGAGCCCCAGCCATGCTGTTTGCCCTCAGCCTGCCCACGGCCAGCCTGGGGCTGCTCACGGGGGTTTCTGTGCTGAGCATTGGCCTGGCCGTGTTCTTGAGAGAGCCTGGGCAAGGGGCCTGGAGCCCCCAGGCCCTGGGCTGAGGCGTCAGCGCTGCCCCAGCAGTGCCCATGGCCTGTCCCTGCTGCAGCCCCGGCACTGCCACCCCCAGGGCTGTGCCCGGCCCCGAGAGCACTCAGGCCCTGCAGCAACACCAGGGCCAGCAGGGCAGCAGGGCAGGGCCACGGCAGCAGCACTGGCAACACCAAGTGCTGCTGCTGCTGCTGGGCACAGCTGCTGGGCCAGCACTGATCTGCCCCAGCTCTGCACCCAGACATTGCTGCTGCAGCTCCAGAGAAGGCAACACAAGGGCATCTCTGCAGAAAACTCTGCTGGGAGATCCTTTAGTTCCTTTAAAGCCACTGAGAGTGCAGCCCCTCACTGACACTGTCTGTGTCCACAGGGGAGTTGGAGAGTAACAAAATAAGAAATGGCAGAAACAATGACATTTCTTTGTGGACAACATGGAAAAAGTAAAACAAATAGAAAGAAGCTCCATAATGAAACCAAGGAGAGTATCAAAGATGACTTTTATTACAAGTGATTAGCATAAATTGCCTAGCAGTTTAATGTTTCTGAAACCATCCAGTCATCAGTGTCCACACTGCAGCCTTGAGCTCTTGGTTCCTCAGGCTGTAGATGAGGGGGGTTCAGGGCTGGAGGCACCACCGAGTACAGAACTGACAGGGCCAGATCCAGGGATGGGGAAGATATGGAGGGGGGCTTCAGGTAGGCAACTCCTAAAGTGCTGACAAACAGGGAGACCACGGCGAGGTGAGGCAGGCAGGTGGAAAAGGCTTTGTGCCGTCCCTGCTCAGAGGGGATCCTCAGCACGGCCCTGAAGATCTGCACATAGGAGAAAACAATGAACACAAAACATCCCAATACCAAACAGGAACTTAGAGCAAGAAGCCCAAGTTCCCTGAGTTGGGTTTTGGAGCAAGAGAGCTTGAGTATCTGTGGGATTTCACAGAAGAACTGGCCCAGGGCATTGCCATGGCACAGGGGCAGAGAAAATGTATTGGCTGTGTGCAGCAGTGAATAGAGAAAGGCACTGACCCAGGCAGCTGCTGCCATGTGGGCACAAGCTCTGCTGCCCAGGAGGGTCCCGTAGTGCAGGGGTTTGCAGATGGACACGTAGCGGTCGTAGCACATAACGGTCAGGAGATAATACTCTGCTGAGAGGAAGAACACAAAGAAAAAGACCTGAGCAGCACATCCTGTGTAGGAGATGTCCCTGGTGTCCCAGAGGGAATTGTGCATGGCTTTGGGGACAGTGGTGCAGATGGAGCCCAGGTCAGCGAGGGCCAGGTTGAGCAGGAAGAAGAACATGGGCATGTGCAGGTGGTGGCCGCAGGCTACGGCGCTGATGATGAGGCCGTTGCCCAGGAGGGCAGCCAGGGAGATGCCCAGCAAGAGGCAGAAGTGCAGGAGCTGCAGCTGCCGTGTGTCTGCCAGTGCCAGCAGGAGGAAGTGCCTGCTGGAGCTGCTGTTGGACATTTGTGGTGCCTTGGCATGGGGATCTGTAAGAAAAGTAATAATGGAATAGTTGGGTTTGGAGAGGACTTGAAATATCCCAGCAGAGCCTGGGGGCACTTTCCCCCCACTGCCTGCCCAGGGCTCTGCTGCCTGGAGCTGTCCCTGCCAGCAGCTGCTTCCCTGTGCCCAGGGCTGGGCCCTGCCAGTGCTGCCAGAGCCCAGCCCAGCCCTGGGGGCTCAGCTCTGCCCTGCAGAGCCCTCCCAGCCCTGGCACTGCCCAGGGGCAGCTCTGGCTCTGCAGGCTCTGATGGCAGCGTCAGAGCAACCCTGAGGAGACTGGAAAATTGACACTGAGGCTGCCTGTTAGGGGCCCCAATGGTGATTTCTGTCACTGCCTGGTTTGTTCAGATCTGTGAGAAAATTACTTTATTTTCCTCTGCCTGAACTGAGAGATTAATATCTCTGTGCAATTTCCCATCCCAGAAACCCAGAGCAGTAGATAAATAAAGCAGGATTTTCCCTTTCATACAGCCCCTGCCTCACTCTGCTCCCTGTATAATCTGCTTGGAAATGTTCTGCAGTTTAATGTCGTGCTGGGAGCAGTCCTGATCAATGCAGCATCCTCCCCACACAAGGAGAACACTTCCAAGCCTGACCAGCTGTCTCCTCCCACCCAGATCTTGTCCCCCAGTGCTGGGAGCAGCTGCCAGGGCTGGCTGAGAGCTGTCCCTGGCAGGCAGCAGAGTCCCTGCCCCAGCACAGCGCCCTGGGCTGCAGGACCCTGCTCTGCAGGACAGCCCTGGGCACCCCTGGCTGCTCTGCACAAGAGACAATCAGAGAATGTACTCAGAGGCTCTGGAGGCATTGGGATGTTCCAGCTTTAGGAGATGGCTCCAGGAGCTGCAGCTGCATTGTCCTGCAGCCAGAGGTTCCTGTGCCAAGGGCTGGCAGGGATTGTGCCCCAGGCACTTCTCAGCACCTTCCCAGCCCTGACTGATTGAAGCTCTCTGTGCCTCTGTTCTGTGCCCGGGCTGGCTGCAGGCAGTGCCCCAGCCCTGCTGGGCTGGCAGAAGAGCTGCCCATCAAGAGAAATGTGCTTTTGAACCCTTTCTTGGTTTCCAGCAGCTGCCTCTGTGCCAGGAGCCCAGCCCAGCTCAGCAGCACAGACACAGCACCAGGACTTGAATGAACCTCTGGGGCTTTGTGCTCAGGCCCTGAACATCAGTCCCTGAGAGGGAGCTGAAGAAACCTCTCCAAAACTCCAAGGCAGAATCCAACTCCAAAGTTTCTTGGACTTTTAATGGGTCCCACTGAGGAACACGACTGATAAAGTGTCCCCAGGCCCCAGGCAGAGCAGAGAACTTCAGGCAGTGATGACAGGTGGGGACAAAAAGAAGCCAAGTCTTGGTGCCCTGGGGCACAGCAGGGTCTGTGCCAGCAAGGGCTGGGAGGAGACACCTTGTCCTGAGGCCCTGGGGCCTCCTGGCACAGCCCCAGCCAGGCTGGGCACTGTCAGCCCCTTGTCCTGCCCTCAGCATCCCCCCCTAGCCCACATCCCAGTGGCCTCAAGGATCTGCTGGAAGGAGTCCCTGGGGAGCCTTGCTCAGCAATGGCCCTGGGGGCTCCTCAATGCTCCCTGCAGGGACTGCAGGTTTTTCAAAGGACTTTGGGTTTGGCTTTTGCCTTGGAGTCCTTGATAGGTTTGTGCAATCAAGGCCTCCAATTATCTGCTGTAATTAGTCCCTGGAGAGGCTTTGTCAGTAACAACACTCAGTGGGGCTCATTAATACTTCAAGGTACTTCAGTTATTTTAAGGTACTTGGTGTTTCCCTTTTGATACAGACTTTGTGAGAGGTTTGTGTAATCATGGCCCCAATTATCTGCTTTAATGAGTCCCTGGAGAGCTTTGTACTCACACTCAGTGCAGCTCATTTATCTCTTGACATACTCAAGGTTTTTAAGGTACTTTTTGGATTTAAGAATACTTTTAGGTACTTTTAAGGATTTTGCTTCCCACACTGAGTCTCTGAGAGGTTTTTGTGCCATCCTGGCCTCTAAATCTCTTCTCCAAGAAGTCCATGGAGAGCCTGTGTTGGCTATCTTTCCTGTTTCTGTTTTACAACAAAGATGGAACTGAAAGAATTTTGTAAGACTTTCTAAAAGCATCCAAACAAATATGGGATGATTAACAATATAACAACAACCCCTAAGAGAATGAATAGTCCTGTTTTAGCTGGATATCATCCAACCATTTAGTCCCTTGGATTGGAAGAGTTTATTGAACCAGTCTGTGTTTTCCACTTGAAGCTTCTTGAACCCTTCCTTCAGTACCTGAATGCTCTTGTGGATTGACTCGCTGTGGCTGGAGAGGTTCATGCAACACATGCTCTCAGAGTCTACAGAGCCATGCCCATGTGCCCAGAGTAAAAACTCTATCGCTGTTCTGCAAGGTGGCATGTCTGATGGTCTCTATGTCTGAGAGCAGCCCACTCAGTGGGAGGGAGGTAGCATTGGTTTGCTTACTGAACAGGCACCCAAGATGGTCTAATTGTCCTAAAGCTTTAGCTGCAGCCACCCAAGGTAGTCCAAATTGGGGGTGCTACCATCTGATACCTGGATTAAAGCTTGCAAAGCCATCTCTTTGATATCATCCAATACTTCTCTGGGGATACCTTCTGCTTTATCATCTGGTAGGCTGTGTTGTCCTTCTCCAGCTGGATGGTTGAGTGTCAATTCTGTCCTTGCCTCATTATTAGCATAGTCTGCTATTAATTGATTTAGTAAACACTTCCATCTCCCTTCCCACAGGGTGTATTCTGTAGGTGACAACAACATGGTCATCATATATTTTAAATCACAGGGGGTAAAGACATGTGCTGTAAACATGGCCCTCATTAGACCATTAAAATAAAGTAAGTTCTTCCTGTGGCCTTTAGCTGCCCTACAGAGATCCTTGATTTCCCCATAAACCAATGGCTGATACCTGGGATTCTGCCCCCTTCTTTCATAACAGCCCAGGGCAATGAGGAGTTTCAAGGCTATTTGACAGTCTCCTTCCTTAACTGCTTCTTCCAAATCCTATTCCCAGGGATCTTCAAGGGTTGAAGGGTTAGGTGGCTCTGGGAATCCAAACTGTCTTCTGGGGAGGAAGAATAACTTAGAGCAGAAACATTCAGATTAGAAATAGTGTGACAGTTGGGCTTAATATCTTTGATCATGGAGTTATAATGTTGCCGGAGGGTGAGTCAAAGGGCACTGCCATTTTGTCTGGGGTTGGGGAGGAAAGGCCTTTTTTTAGGATTGGAGGCTTCCGGGGTAGAGTTCTGGAGGCATGGCCCAGGGTGGAGATGGAATGATTGACAGTGGGGCATGACCCGCAGTTGTGGGGGTGGAGTCTGGAGGTTTCTTCAAGGCAGAAGAGAAGGTTGTGGTAGCAGGAAATGGAGGAGCCAAGATGGAGGGAGGATGGTTGGGCTCCTGAGCCACATTCAGGCTCCTTCCATCTTGAGTCTCCAGGGCATGATGCTCCAAGACCGCGTGGCCATTGCCATCTTGGACCATCGTGGAAGGTCTGAGAAAGGCAGGTTTGAGGGGAGGTCCCGAGTTAGGAGTGACCAATGGATTGTGTTTTCAACACACTGCTTGCTGGTGAAGGGTCTCAAGGATGGTGTGGAAGTTGGGGAGCATGCAGGGTGCAATGGGGTCCCTTTTGATCGAAAGCTTGTACAATTTAACTCCCACTGAGTTCCAAAATTCAGTGGTATGGATTTTGTCAGCAGAGGCATCTGGAAAATTTTTGATGATCTACCTCATGATTGATTTTAATACATTCTTTGAAAATACTATGTCATGATCAGTGAGAATCAAAGCATCCATATATGCTCCTTTCTACTTTGGACATCTGGCTGCCCATTTTTCTCTTTCTCTTCCTTAGCGTGAACCAGAACACTGCAAGTCAATTATGGGATGTGGGTGCATATTGTAAAAACACAGTGGCAAAATGGGCAATAAATGTCTTACATTTCCCCAAACCCACTTGCAATCCCGTTGTTCCCCCTGCCAATCCTGGGCAAGGTCCTTTGAAGGAATGATGAAGCCGTTGGGCCCAGCACCGTCCAAAATTCCAAGGAGCACTGGGCCTATCCATCAGCTAACCGCAGCTGACGTGACTGACACAGGGAGCCCTGAGTGTCATGGTCCTGTTCGGGCACCAAAGGTCACAATGAGGGGTGTCTGTGACAAAACCTCTCTGGTTCCCTGACTTCAGGGCAAAGGGTGGAAAAAATTAAAAGAAGCAGGTTCGATGGAGTTGCCCAAAAAGAACCTTAATAAACAGGGTGAAAAACAATAAACACGGAGAAGTCTAGAACAGTACAAGGGACAGGATCCAAAGACCGGAGACAAAGGGGAAGCAACAACATCGACACTTGGGGCTAGAATACTAAAACAATAACCATATAGAAGAAACAAGTAACCAATAAACCAGTAGGGGAGTAGAACTTGGACAACTTAGTATATTGACACTAAAGGCTTATGGGGGAACTCCCAAGCTCACCCTAAGTTAAATGAATGATTCCTAGGACTTGAAACACACACCCAGTTCTTCTGGGGTAAAATCTGGCTGATTCTGAGTTACAGACAGGCTAACTACTGCACCCACTGCCTTGCACTGGCCCCTTGGGACATTGTGGCCCAACAGAGCCACAATGATGTCCTTAGTTCCACAAGGCCCCCCAGTTTCACAGTGGCCCCTTGGATCCATGATACCCGGCAGGGTCACAATGTTCCCCTTGGTTCCACATGTTCCTACAGTGTAACAGGTTCCACAAGGGCCTGCAGTGTCACCATGGCCCATTGGTTCAACAATCCTCCGCAGTGTCACAATGGTCTCCATAGGAAGGAAATAAGCGAGCCCCAGTGGTGCAGGGGTAGATGAGAGGCAGTCCACCAGAGGCCAAGACTAGCCAGACTTGACTGTACGGGCAGATTTTGTCTGCGAGTAACATTTGGATATAGGGAATTTTAGATGCAGAATCCCCATTTTGGCTATGTGTACCTAGACAAGAAAGACAGTTCTTTCCCATAGGAATAAAAGGACAGACCCCCAGTGCTTCACAGGCAGATAGGAAATGGCCCCTTGACATGTCAAATTCAGTGGGACCTGTCAGACAGCCCCCAGGAGGCCAAACCAGGCAGACCTGTTCCAGGTTCCCTTGACTTCATGGGTCCTAACACTGTCCACAATGGTCTCCTTGATTCCATGAGGTCTGGCAGTGTCACAATGGCTTCTTGGTTTCATGAGCCCCAACAGAGTCACAAGGGTCCATTGGCCCCACGCAGCCCCGCTGGGAAACAATGGCTCCTTGTTTCTATTTTAAATCAATCACAATCAAACCACAGTTTGATCATTGATCCTTGCTTCCATAGGGCCCATGATTTGCACAATGGTCTCCTTGATTCCATGATTCCTGGATTCCACAGACTCACCATCGTTTCCTTGGATCTCCATTGTCACAACTGACCCATGGTTCCATGAGGTTCTGTAGTGTCACCGTGGTCGCTGTCAGAGGCTGGATGAGATCGATGTCCCGAGACACCTTTGGGATGCTCGGAATGCCCATGTGGGGCCAGGGCCGGGTCAGGCCTTGGTTTGTGGCGGGACAGAGCCCCGCCCCCAGCCCTGGCCTGGCAGAGCTGTCAGTCAAATGGGGGGGGGGGGGTGTGATGCTAACCCAGCTCTGATTGGCCAGGCTGTCAATCACTCACACACCTAGCAGCTGGTGCTACCCTGGCTCTGATTGGACAAGCAACTGGTAGTCCCACCCCAGGGGCGGGCCCATGAAGGCCCAGGGGGTTAAAAGCCGGAGCCACGAGGCCAGCACAGGTCTGGATCCTGCTTTCTCCTGGGGTTCCTCTTTTGGTGATGCTGGAACCTGAGCAGTTGGTACCTCTGTGTGTGTCTTTCTATGGATCTTCTGTCTTTCTGTTGTTTCTCTATTTCTTCTCCTTCTAATCCTGTTTACCTGAAACATTTTTGGGTAACAAACACATGTTAAGGGTTAAAGGATTTTAGGTTAAATGTGTGGGTATCAATGGCACAGGGGATATTTTTCTGTCAGCTCTGAGGGGTCCTGACCCCCAGAGAAACACTGCCTTTCAACTTGGCCCATGGAGAGGACTTCCAGGACTTTGAGATAGACTAGAGTTTACCAAAGTATGAAATATATTAGAGGGTATTATAGCATGTCTCTTGGGTGAGAAATTTAGGTTTTGGATTTTTAGTATGGTGTAGATAGGAAGCAAGATGGAGGAATTGGGGTGTAGTCCCTGTCTTTTCTTCTTCTTCATCTGCTCCATTTTCTGCAGTGTTGGTGGTACAGGGTGTTTGGTCAAGGAAAGCACAGTGCAGAGGTTATGTGGACAGTAAAGGGATGAGTTATTCGTAGATAAGTAGAAATAATGTATGTTTTAAGAGTAAATTGGATGAAACTACTTTAAAAGACATTGAAACCATATATTTTGGGGCCATTTTACAGTCATTTTCCAGCGTGCTGAGCCTGGTGTGGACAGCAATGCCAAACTTTGGATAAGATAACAATAAACAAGAAGCTGAAGACTGAAAAAGTCCCGTGCATCTCCTTTTACCTGGCACAGGACTGCTACAGGAGGGTTTCCCCCATCGAGGGAGCCCCCAGAAAGGCCCAACATAAAACAAACATCAATAACTGGTGCCCTGACAATGTTTGTAGTAAGTTGGCTTTTTTCCATAAAGGTGTTTACTAAAGGGTGCTGTATTAACTCGCCAATCATGTGAAATGAGTTGATAAAAGGACCACTGAGGTCCACCTATAGCAAATCAAGGCATAAAAGAAGAGGATTGAAAAAACAGGTGCCTTTTAGCCCTTAGCCTTCTGATCTGAGTCTGTGTCATCTCTGGTTCCACGGTGACATTTGGGGATCTGTGGGGGCTATTGGGGATCCTTTCTGCACCTCATGACCCAACAGGAGCTTCTCTAATAAACTTTGCCTGAAGCTCCCACTGTGCCCATGACAGGAACCCCTGTGAGTGTCTGGGACATCCCGGCTCTTGGGCAGCCTGGGCACTCCTGGGATGTCACCGTGGAGCCCCCGTGAGTGCCTGTGACAGATCGGTGCCTTTGCAGCCCAAGGTGCCCTGGGATGTCACCATGGAATGGCTGTGACTGCCTCTGACCACAGGGCTCTTTACCATCCCCAGAACGCCCTGGGAGGTCTCCATGGAGCCCCTGTCTCTGCCTGTGACATTCCAGCTCTGGAACAGCCTGGAGACTCATGGAAAGTCCACATGGAAGCCCTCCAAGTGCTGGCCCTGCACAGGACACCCCAACAATGCCAGCCTGGCCTGGCAGCACTGTCCGAACGCTGCTGCAGCTCAGAGAGCCCTGGAGCTGGGAGCCTTCCCTGGGGAGCCTGGGCAGGGCCCCAGCAGCCTCTGGGCAAAAACCTTTTCCTGACATCCAAGCTGAGCCTGCCCCGACTCAGCTGCAGCCGTTCCCTCCACTCCTGTCCCTGGGCACCAGAGGGAAGAGGTTCCCACAGCCCCAGCCAGGGACCCGCTCCCAAGGCTGTTGCCATGGCCACCAGGGCTGGCACCAGCTGGGATGCTCAGTTTCCATGGGCCGGGCTTCAGGAATGGGATTCCCCAATTTCCTGCTCCCACTAAAACCGTGCTGCCCTCACTGCCCTCCCACCTCCCATGGAAAGCACCAAAAGGCAAAGATCCCGGGCTGGGATAAGAACAATTGAGTGGGAGCAGCAACGAGATAAGGAACAAACAACAACAGAAACCATACTGATAACAGAAGGGATGAAAAAAAGGGAAAACTACAACAAAACTGACTGTCCATTCTCGGCCACAATTTCCCCATGCCTGGAAAGGATACCCTTCTCCTCGGGGAGGGATAGAAAGAGTCCCTTTTCCTGCCGCTGGCAATGACCTGAGGTGGGAGTGAATGTAATGACACGGCCATGGCCAGACCCTCATGTTCTTCAATCCCATATCCCGTCTTTGGCAGGGGCAGGAAAAAGGACAGGTGTCTTCCCAGCATGGATCACAGGGAATGTGTATCACCAGGGCTCTTCCCAATATGGGTCCTCCAATGGGGGATGAGTCTGCAGCTGGACATGAAGCTCTCCTGCAGTCAGGGCACTCACAGGGCTTCCCTTACCAGTGCCTCCGTTGGTGTCCGGTAAAGGCAGAGCTCTGGATGAAGCTCTTCTCACACTGGGGACACTCGTAGGGCCTCTTCCCAGTGTGGATGCGCCGGTGGGTGACGAGGGTGGAGTTGTGCTTGAAGCCCTTCCCGCAGTCAGGGCAGTGGAAGGTCTTCTCATCCATGTGAATGCGCTCATGCAGATGTAGATTTGAGCTGGTCTGAAACCTCTTCCCACATATGAGGCACTCATAGGGCCTCTCCCCGGTGTGGATGCGCTGGTGGATAATGAGGTGGTATTTGTGCTTGAATCCTATCCCACAGTAGGGGCAGCAGAAGGGCCTCTCATCCGTGTGAATCCGCTGGTGCCTGAGGAGATCGGAGCTGATCCAAAACCTCGTCGGGCACTCGGGACATCCACACATGTGGATGCATTGGTGAACGACAAGGGCGGAGGTGTAGCTGAAGCCCTTCCCACACTCCCCACACTCGTAGGCCCATTCCCCTGTCTGGATCATCTGGTGGCTGATCAGGGTGCTGCTCTGCCTGAAGCACTTCCCACACTCCAAGCTCTTGTGGGGCTTCTCCCCATCATGAAGCTGCTCATGCACCACCAGCTCCAAGCTCTGGCTGAAGCTCTGTCCACCTTCCTGGCTCATGGTGGGTCTTTCCTCCTCAGAGTACCCTGGGCTGGGTTTGCAGCCCCTCCTCCTGGAGAATCTCTGGGTATTTTCCTCTCTGTTGGATTCCTGTGACACGCAGGTGCTCAAAACAGCCTCTTCCAAGAGGTTCTGCCATGGAGATTTTTCTTCCCTGGCCTCCATCTGGAGATCCTTGTCTGGGGGAGGAAGGACAAGGAGAGGATGGGATTTGCCTCCATGCCAGAGGGAAGGGGAAGGAGATCCCCCCAGTGCATTCCCAGCAGGACGGGGTTGGCAGCAGGGTTGTCCTGCAGCCAGGGGCTGTGCTGGGAGATGGAGCAGGAGAGAGGGGGAAAGGGGCACTGACTTCCTCCTCACCTGCCTGGGGGTCCTGGAGCATCTTCTTCTCCCTCGCAGTCTCCTCCTCCATACGGGCAAGTTTTGAGGATGGGAAATCCTGTTTCCAGAGGAAAACAACAGATGAACACATTGAATTTTGTACTGGTTTGAAGGCAAACCTGAGGGGAGCCTAAGCCAGAACTACAATTTAATAAGAAAATGAAGATCAAGGCAATGATACAGAAACACTGCCTTAAACTGACAGAGTCAGGATATAACCTGACACCCTGTTGTTGGTCAGGATGGTGGCAGCAGTCCCATTCAATGGTGGCTGCAGTCCTGTTGGAGTGATGAATATGATTCTGTCGAAGCAGTGATCCTGTAGAAGGCTCTGATCTTCCTCTAAAGGTCCAGTGATGGTTATGGAGCTCTTATCCTCTGGGAATCCAGTAGGCAAGCTGCTCCTGGTTGTAGGAAGGCTCAGCTTATATCCAGGTAGGAATGCTTGGATCCTCCCCCTGGGTGGAGCATCCCACAATGGGA